>WURT03003861.1:0-16859 GCA_009936505.3 Holothuria glaberrima
TTGAACCAATTGGTTGGAAACTGGGCCGTTAAACCTCATCTAACTAACTAACTAACTAACTAACTAACTAACTACAAGCAATTTCTAAGGTTTTTAAAACTTTACCTCCGGTAACCTCAGCTAACCTTGACCTCCGCCAAAAACAACAACGGGGCTCTTCCCAGTTAATTTGATGAGTCGATGTATCAAGTATGAGTAGTATCCATGCATACACACATTTACATACACACTCCATCTTGAATGCATAAATTCCTTTTGCCTTCAGCAAGGAATAAAAAAGTTTAAAAGTTGTAAGTCAGAGATTTTTTGTGCTCATTTTAATTTTCTGTTTACTTCTGAAGCAGATAGGTAAGGAAATATGTTTCCCTCCCATCGTTGTGATATATTTTCAGTTTTACACCTTTCCATTTACAATAAATTTACATGAACACATGCTCTGACAGACCTTATTCTCCATCATAAAATCATGATTAGCCATAGATATCTCACTGGATAAAATCTTGGTGCTCAAGGGCATACCTAAGAGTTCCGTACCAAAAGAAAAAGAAATATTTATGTAAGAAATGCCTAAATAACAAGAAATGCCAACTGGTGTGATCATCTTCAATTTCAAAATGGACTGAAAAATGTTATACCAACGGCCAAAACTTGTTTTACTTCCATCAAATAGATTGTCAGATAGTACCCATGGCCATTGGAAGACTCTTAAAAGGTAAGAGGAAATAGTCAAGGAAAAGTATTTCCTTGAAGGATTGTCCAACATCCACAAGAAGTCCTGACTGCAAGAATCTCTGTCAGATTTCCCCCTGCTCCCTTCTCAGTGGTCAGTGGTGCCACCAAGTGGGTGAGCTTGAGGGTTATATTTGCCCCTTCAGTCAAGGCCTTTTCCCTTCTTATCCCCAGTCAGCTTGAGTACAACGGTCTACATTGCACAAGAGCAATGCGACAGCACAAGTGCTGCCCCCACCAAATTATTGCTTGCTCCCACTTGCCTCCCCCAACTTTTTCCAAATTTCTAATGTCATATTTGTCTCTAAAGTGGGAACCGGCATTGCTTTACAAACTGTGCAAGCAGGCACGGTGGAGATACCTGAAATCTTTATCTGCATTTTCCTCCCGCCTTACTCTACAAACACAATATCTTATGTAACCAGTGGTTTGGATTTCTCCAAAGGAATTGACATCTCACGTGTCTTTCTACCTCATACTTCTCTCGAGAGTAGATTAAGTCTTTGCTGACTTATTGAAAACATGTGATACACTGTATCCCAACCATGCATCTCGTTGCCTAGGTAAGCTTGTCTACCATGGTATCTGCGGCTACGTATACATCCTTCCATGGTTATGAATGAATTGTCTATTCTTTCTTAACTTGTTACGTCAAGTAATATTAAGTCTTCACTTGGTCACATAAGATCGGTGATTCCTTCCTTCCCTACTTCCGGGGCTGGACGGTCAGTCGGCACATCTCCGATCAATTATTCCGATGTTGTGCAGATTGCTTTTGAAATATCTTCCTTAATTTGTGGCAATCTCCGGCGCATCAAAACTAAATTTGTTTTCTTTCCAGCGGTAGTAACAGCTAAACAGTAATCCACTTTACCAGGAAACCTATACATAGCCTACACAGTCTTTGTAAATATGTGGGATTACATCTTCAATTCAAAGGTCATGTTAGGTTATCAGAGGACAAAAACTGTAACACTTTTTAACACGATATCTAAAGTTAGGTGTGGTGGGTACTTTCATGCTTGGTATATAAATTTATCATATTAAGAGGAAGAATACTATGGTTTCTGGTGGAGGTTGGTGGTCATGTGAGGATACCAGATGTCAAAAATCGAATCCTTTTGAAACACAATATCGCAAGTAAGGAAGTGTGTATACGTTCCATACTTGGCTTGTGGATGCGGTATAGTCAGAAGGTGAACTCTATATTCTTTTTTATAAAGGTGAAGGTTACACGAGGTCTCTGGAGGTAAAACAGCAAAAACCTTGGAAATTGCTGGTACATGAAATAGTTCAAGAGCAAAGATTGACACCTTTTATTTCCTTTCGGCAAGAAATCACTAATCCTTGAATGGGATCAGATCGCCTCGGAAGTTGATTTTCATATTCCCTCAAAAACTAAAATTTTTGGTCTGATTGCCTAAAGATTTTTGAGCACTTCAAGCACTAGCAACTCTTTAACCACTACCGGTAAACCAACACTACACAAGGCACCTCAAGTATGCATATTGCCCCAAACATGCTATTATATTAGATTGTTGTAGCCTATTGTGAAGTTTTCTTTCCACCTCTTTCTCCCGGTCGTCCCCTTTGCCCCCACCTCACCCTTCCATATCCTACCACAACCAACAAACATTTACTAAATCCAAGAAACTGATCGTTGCCTCACTTATAAAAATCCTGATTATGGCTTTGCAAATGATAAATATTAGATATTATAAACAATATTTTCACATTTTGCGATGTTCTGTGTGTTCCTACACGTTTTATCTTGTCTTGAAAAAAATGTTGCCACACCAATGGCTAGCATGAGCTGTTTACATTCCTGTGCAAAGATCAGAGATATTCTCATTTTTAGCTGTTTAGCAAAGCTTAAAATTTCTCTAGCAAAATCGCACATGATACCACTTTTTTTGCTCGCGTTCCAAGGCATTTTTGATTCAGTTTAAAAGTGTCTTCCTATTTTGTTAGATGATATTATTTGTGTCAAATCTTTTGTTTTTAACTCAAACATGTGAAGCATAAACAAACTTGCCCTTCATTCATTTCTTTAATATCTTGGTTTTTATTTTATCACTGAGATAGAATTTCAGGTTTATTTTGTTTGCTCCTCCAGGCTCCAATCCTTGTACCTTGGATGTGTCGTATGTAGACACGCTCCAATATCTTCATAAAGTTTCACCTAGAATAGCCTATAAACTGTGCCTCATTACACCTTCAGTCGGCAAAATCGACCTGCGGTCGTTAAAACTGGATTTCACTCCCACATCAACAAAGTCTAGCTAGGCCCCTAGGTGTACAATACGGTTCAATCCCGGATTTACTGTTTTTCGTTTCTTTGAAATATGACCTATCAAACGGTCCTCATAAGCTGTTACTCACTTTTTGTGCCGTATGGCAGAAACCAACAAGCATTGATTCCTTTGCGAATGCGTATGGAATCTATGCAATCACGCTGGCAAGTGAAAGCGTGCATGTGTGTGGGTGGATGTGTGCATGTGCTTGTTTGCGATTTCCTGGCTTGTAAACACTATGGTTCAAGAGAGCAATGACGTATAGTTTTCATACCTGATATTTAGATTTGTCATATTCAGGAAAAGGAAAGGGTTCCTATTGCTTTTTGTGAAAGTCAAAGATAATCTGAGATCATTAGAATTAAAACCGTAAACTTTGTAAACACGATATTTCAAGATAGGATAGATGGATACTTGGTATTCCAAGTAAAATGTTTTGTCATGTCAAAAGTCAGGCCCATTAGTTTTTGGTGGAGATCAAGGGCCATGTAAGGCCGCCAGAGGTGAAACTACGGTAACCTTTTAGACTGCTTGTATACACGATATAGCATGTGGATGTCATATGTTGCGTAAAAGGATACTATTGTCTTTGGTAGAAGCCAGAGGTCATGTAAGGTCATCAGGGATTAAATGGTAACGGTAAAAACCTCGTGGCGCAACATCTCATGTAAGATAATCGTGATTGATCTCACAGTGAGCCACAACTGGAAAAAGGCCGTGGCCGGCTCGACTTGAACCAATTGGTTGGAAACTGGGCCGTTAAACCTCATCTAACTAACTCACAGTGAGCACGTGAGTACCTTTTGTTATTCACGTACATCAGTCATTTGAGGTTAGCGGAAGTCAAATTGTGAACAATTCGTAAACACCATATTTTAAGGAGGATAATCTCGAGGGACCTTGTACTTACCATGCAGATACCCTACGTGAAATAAAAAAGCTCCCATTCTTGCTAGTGGGGGTCAAAGGTGGCTACCGGAAATCAAATAACGAGTCTCGTAAATATGATATTTCGAAAATTTTGGGGAAACATAAGATGGGTCACATTCAGATCAAGTAGGCTAAAGATTTTGGTGGAGGTAAAAGGTCATTTTAAGTCACCATAGGTCAAATTGAGAAAACCTTTTAATGATAATATCTCAAGGAGGATAACTTTGAGGGATATCGTACGTGGCATGTAATGATTCCACATTAGGCTAAAGAAACCTACCGTGTTTGTTGGAGGCTGAAGGTCATTTGAGGTTACTAGCAGTCAAACTGTTTTAATCTTGTAACGTAAACTATCTCATGTATTATAAAAAACATTTCAAGATCTCTCATTCTGCCACTGTCTTGCACCGCCTGGTATCTCCCGGCACCGTTTGCCAACATCCTACCCCAAGGAGGGTTAAAGAATCTAATGTGGCGTATGAACATGTCCAATTATGAGTTTTTCACGAAAATTTTTCTTCTTGATATATCGTGCTAAAAGGATTTTACAGTTTGACGTCTGGAGGACTGGGGAGCGAATTTATCTTTGACCTCCACATATATGTATATATATATACTATATATATATATATATACTATATATATATGTACATATGTAAGGGTTTACGTGCTAAGTATGAGATCCCTCATGGATACCTTTCTTGAAATATCAAGATTATGACAAGTTTTCAAGGTTAACGCTGTTTGAAGTCTTGTGATCCAAAATGACTTTTGACCACTGCAAACGCCAGTAGAGTTCTTTTACTCAATGTGAGGCGCTCACATGCTAAGTATGACATTCAAAAGTGTCTCTTCTTGAATAATCATGGTTTCAAAGTTTTCACTTTGACCTCTCGTGACCCCCAAACAAATTTTGACCCTCACCTAAAACAAGAAGGATTATTTACTTACTAAGGAGTATTAACATTACAAGCATGAGATTTCTCATGAATGCCTTTCGTGAGATTGGGTTCACATGCGTACAACCTGACCTCTGATGACCACAAATGAATTTTGATCTCCACTAAAAATAATGCAGATTATTTGCTGCAATGAGTGGTATTTGTATGCTAAGTATGAGACCCCTGAAAGTGAACCCTCTTTACAAACTGTGTTTATCACCAAAACGTGTCACATATACGTACATCTCATAAAGGCCTTCTACCGACGGCAAAAAATCTTTACATGTTTTGAAATGCCCCATTGAAAAATCATTTGGTTTCGAAACTCAGATTTCCAAAGGAAATTTGCCTTTCAATGTAACTATGAGACCCTAGTGTTGGTATTATGACTCCCGGTTGCCTTGCACTCTAATGGAAACCTCATAAATCGGAAAGTTCCTTATTAGGTAAGCACTAGATGTTTATAAAGTGTCCTCTCCAAAGAGTTGTCTAAGTTTTCATCTTGAACTGTATATTTTGTCAAGAAAATCGTTGCACTTGACCCAGCCCTCTGTAGCCCCACCAGGAGTGCCATGTATGCTAACTATTTATTCATCGTAGGTTGTCAAGTTTCATTCTGTGTAGGTCTGCTAAGTTTTATTTGCTCTCAGAGGATGAACCATTAACTAGACAGCTAAAAGATTCGATGATTCCTTGCCTCTAGGTTAAGAGATTTTCAAGTACTTTCACTTTTCGAGGTTTCAAAATGGCACCATTTAATCACGAAATGCTTAAAAAGAAAGTTCCTGTAGGCTGTCTTCCAATGCTGGTAAAAACCTGAAACTAATCCCAAAAGGAGGTGGTTTCTTAGTGACTTAACAAAAAGTCTTTAGAAAGCCCAAAGATAGTGAGGGAAAAAACTCACTTGAATTGCTTAAACACAGTGCAGTCAAACAAACAATACCTGTCTGGAGAGAATTGTACTAAAGCAAAGCGAAGTCAGCTATTTAACTGGTCCACCAAGGGCGTCCCAGACTGACGCGCAACCAACTTTATCGGCGGTGTAACTCGTTGTGATTGCGTGCCCTGTCAAGTGAGGAACGTCGGAGTACTTGTAGAAAGCTATGAATAAAGAACACTAGATTTCATAGTTATCGTGTGTATAAGTTTAAGTCACCAAAGTTTATACAAAAATAAATTTTACCTACAATTTACTTCGAAACCAGTTTAAGTAGTGTCATGTTTAGCCCCAGACGGTACAGTACTTGGTAGGCCTTAGGAAATATTTAGTGAACCAATGGAGTAAAAACATCAATTTCCAAAACCTTGTTGTAGGGGCAGTAAGAACACCAAACTCTACTGATATTTTGTCAGCTTCGCGATAGAATTTGTTCATGAACATTAATAACAATTCTAACATCTTTTGGTAATGAAAATTTTAACATGGGCACGGTAACGACATTGAAGCTTTGCCTTTTTCAAAGAGGCTTACCATTTTAAAGATCCACTGTTCTTTGAACTAATTCATTCCTGAAAGCAAGTAATATTTAAAAAAGAAAAAAGTTCTGTTAGCTAAGGTTGATATTAGTAACTGTTTTCTTCAAAGGTGAATCGTGTCATGTTTTAGCACTGAATCATTTCTGTTTTGGTTATGTTTCACTGATTCGTTGTTGATAAAGGGGAAGGTTAGTTTCAAAACAGGACTAGAGTTCAGAGGAAGTGACGGAGGGGGGGGGGGGTCAGGGGGGGTAACAAGCAAGTGAAAGGGAAGTACAGCAGCATCAATGGTAGAGGCCGGTCCTTATACCAGTACCAAGCGTCTGTCATACCTATATTATATACATACATACATACACACATACATACATACACACATACACACATACACACATACACACACATGCATACATACATACATACACACACATACATACATACAAACATACATACATACAAACATACATACACACATACATACATACATACACACATACATACATACATACATACATATATACATACATACACACACACATACATACATACATATAAATATGTACGTGTTTATTTGTGGGTATATGTATAATTCAGAGAGAAGACCTTGTCCAAGGTGCAGTGACTTAATGCTTGTGTAGTTCGTTATGTTCGTACGAAAATTTTTCTATGCATGGGTAGTCTTCATTAATATTCCCTTTTCGAAAGTTTCAGCTTTCGGTAAGTCTGTGATGGCGATTGTACAGTAGTAGTGATTTTCAGTCCTTACCGTTGACGGCTCCTTTTCTCTAAATTATTTCTTCGAGTGTGCCCTAATTAAAAACGAGTTACAGCAACGTACCACCGCTGGAACCCACTATACCTTTCGATGTAAAATGTCGATTTTCTAGGCTCTCTGTAGTGCAAATGCTTCTGATTGGTGTAGCTTTACATGTGATTAGTGTAAAGGTAAATATTAGGTAGCCTATATTGTGCGGTCATTGAGATGCACGCTTAACGGACTATTTTAATCAAGCTGAAGCGACGGAAGCTATAGCTTGAAAGAAACCGTGTTAGCAAACAAATTCGTTGTCAACCAAATATTTATTTAAGACATCTACAATGAAAACGACACCACATCACCCAGCAACCTTTGCAATTACTACTAAATTTTAAATGTTTGTGCCATTGATCAAAACGTACTTTAAACACTGGGCATCGTGGTACGACTCGCCAATGATGTTGCTAGTGCAAAGATGATGAAATCATTGCGTAAACCAAGCCTATGTTAATTTCAATGTAACATTGTAACCCAAGATACATATTATTTGACAAGTTTAATGAAATGAAGCAGACTGACAGAGGCATTGGACAGAAGATAAGCCTTAAAGTGTACCTAAAGTCTAAAATTTCAGGAATACATATTTTAGAGGTTGAAAAATGAATTTCCTTTATCCAACTTCCATTTTCCTAGCTTTTTCCGTTGCTGAGAAATAAGATGTTAAAATTTATTGAAGTTATTTGAAATAGTCGATAGCGCAATAATTTGTGATGTTTTCTCTATACAACTCACATTACCTGCTTTTGTTACCTTTTACAACTGAAACTTTTGTATAACCTTGAAAAACTTTTTGTTTCCCTGCATAGCATGATGCACGGAGATGACTTATACAGTCAAGTTGTTCTACTATTGTCATGATAACATTTAGGTACAAGTTGCAGAAGTTTTCCAAAAGACAATTACAAACACAGTTATTTGAGTAGTACAAGGGTAACATCATAAATTATTGTGCAGTCGACCATTTTATATTTAATGAATAACCTTTAACGTTTAATATCTCAGATCAGGAATGTCCTGTGAAGATGGGAGTTAGAACATTTGGATTCATTTATAAATCACATATAGTTTTGACGCTTCTGACTGAAGGTACACTTTAAAGCCTCATACAACCTTACTAATTATGCAGTGTACCTACAACCCTCAAAAGTATTAAAGGTCAAGGTCATAAGGTGAATTCCGGTAACCCCAAATGCAGAAACTTTACCACAACGACCGGTAGTACACACTAGACAGACCTAAGAACAGTTGGTAACTTACAATTACCTTCTGTCCTCCAATGAACTGATGACTTTGCACATGCGCAGTAACACCAGCACACCTCAGAACTAGCTTACCAGTGGGCTGGAGGGGCGAGGGTTGCAAACAGCAAGTTGCTGGTTTGCCACTTAGACAGCAATAGGCTGCGGTACAATCCTCCTTAATGTATATATCTGCTTCAGGTATATTTGTCTCACTCGCACGCATATTGCTGCGATCAAAATACCCCCTCCCCGTTTTATTTGTCGGTAATGGCATAAGGCATTCATAACAAATTGTGTGTGCTCTGGAGGGCAGTTTATTTACTTCAAAACACTGCAATTTTCAACTTGATCCGATGTCTTAGACAAACACATCCATTTTGCACTTTTCAAAAAACTAGTAAAAAGTTTCCAACAGCTAAAAGCTTTTTAGATATATCAAATGTACATGACAGTATTACGCTTACCAAAACGTATGCTGTTACTGAGTTCTCAAAGACACCCTACTGTTCAAACGTAAGTTTTAATGCAACACGTCAATAATTACAATCTTTACGTCCAGTTGTATACTGTACATGAACAAATCTGGTCATCCCTAACTTGTAGACCACAGTATCATACAGAAAACCTGCTTCCTAGAAATCATTTTGTATTCTCAAATCGCCAGCATCTACACAAATTTTAATAATGTCTAACATGTCTGACGATAAGTTATCATATAAATCCGTGTTCTCCAGAGAGCGGTTTGAGGTAAAATCACCATTTTGGGCTAAGAAGTGTTTCAACGACGGCACCTGGTCGTTCGCATCTTTGGTTGTTGGACATTTTAGTCATTTAGCGTCCGTTGTGTCACAGTACTATCTATGGTCATGCCGTGCGCGTGTGCTGTAAATACGCTTACTACGCGGGTGCCGTGTCCGGTACTGCTGGGCAATCCCAGTCGCGTGGCGTCACATAAAATATCTCTACAGAGGAAATTCTACCTTATAGGTCTCCATATAACACCCGCTGACAGAGGAGCAATCTTGCCAAAACATAACACGTACAAATGGAGGGACCAAAAGCGCAACTCCTAATTCAGTTGTCCAACATCCTCCTAAACAGGTCGGACGTTAAAATGTGTAAAGAGGTTACGTCAAAAAAATTATACTGCATTTGAGCCCAAAAAATCAATTATACTTAAAACTGCGCCTTCGTAATCAACTAGTAATGAAATGTCATAGTTTAAACGTGGCAACACTGGCTATTGACATCTACATTATTTCGGAAATTACGTTTTCATTATCCCTTGCAGAGTTATAACCTCATTAGCAGGAAAACGCACGGATGAATTCGCGTAGGTGTTTAACAAGTCTGACTGGTGTTGCCACGCAACATCACGGCTCTTCTTAGTAAGTTAAAGAGTTTTTATGTTACAGTCTGAGTCTGGGATTTGATGGAACATTTTCAAAGGACAATTCACAAATATTGCTCCAAATTTTGCAGATTAAGGAAGTTGCAATTGTTATTTAGCATGCCCCTGGTAAGTCACTGTTTCTACGGATATGTTTCAACCGGCTCACTGTGCCGAGACCAACGGATAAAGCTCATACTGAAGGCAAACTCTGAGGTATTTTATAATTAAAAGTAAAACAACAGAACATTTTACTATATCGTAGAATGCTTGAGGTTACTGGCAATTGGCATCCAACACACTGAGACTGACAGAACCAGTTTCCCGCATGCTAGAAAGTATCCTCGACCCCTATCAGCATTTAAGCCTCTCTCTTATGTGTCATGCAGGTTATAACTTAAACCTACCTCCTTCCAGCCTGTCAACTATCACGTCGCTGTATTCATCCACATTGATGTAGAGTACAAGGTATTCCCCATTATCTAAAAGCCCTCTCTGCGAGAAAGCTTCCATGAGTGAGTACAGCTCAAATAGTTCTCCAAGGAATATGTAAACTGTGGGACAAAAATGAAAGGGTATGCGCTTAAAAAGTCATTTGTTATATTGAAAATACGGTAGAAATATCATTGTTTCGAATATTATTGCTTAACTCATAATAAAAGCTAGGTATTTACTTACTACAATGTGTTCCTAAGTATGCGAAAAAGCGTGTTAACTCGTTAGTAGAAGTTTCAATTCTCTGTAAGTTTTAAGCTCAAATAGTAGGAATTTATTTATTAACAGTGAAAGTGTCATGACAAGATTTAAAGGATTTTGCAAATCAAAATGATGGGGTTTTTCTTACTATTTCCTAATGAATTTGTTAATTACAGCGAAATGAGAGCCGTGAAGATTTGGTATAGCTAAAACATGAGAATGAAAGGCAATAGAAAGTAAAAAGAACTGACACTAAAGTATATACTTTTTTCGTATCATCTAGTTTTTCAAAGAGGAGACCCAACCCAACTCATCATTGTTTAAAAAGAAAGAGCAACAGGTTATCATATACCACAAACAGCCAATCTTTTGCTTCCTTAGAGTTGAATATATATACATTTAAATATTAAGCCAATGAGAGGATTTTTCCCATGGAGATGTCTCCATTGTTGCACATGAGGATTCAACAGTCATTTAAACTATTTCCTTTTTGTCTTTGTTAACTAAGATTTAAATCTTTGAGCTGTTGTGACAAGTATTTTGCTTACTTACTCCTCGTGTTTGTAGTAGTTTCATCCAAGATGGGACCAAAATTACACGTATCAGAACCGCTGAATAAAATTGTTTCTGAAAAGCATGGCGAAGCGAAATATTTTGTGTGCTGTACTTTGATACTGGCTTGAGTTAGATTCCCTTTAAGACCTTCTACAATAATCTCTCTGTGCGGATCTCTTGACGATATTATAGACACTATCTTCCATTCAAAATGCTTCAAAGTGATGATGACAGCCCTTACTAGTTGTCTGTCAGTGGGGGTCGTTCTTGCAAATGTCGGGTAGTCATTCTTGTTACTCAAACGGTAATCTTCACAGGCCTGAAAAAAACAGAACAATCCTTGAGTTGACCAAATCAGCAAATTAGTCACGGGAAAAAACGAAAATGAAAATGTCATTGATATTATGTTAAATATATACACGGCATTGTAGCTGAAACCTTTAAAAAAGATGAGTGGGACAAATTTAAAGAGTATCGCGGCGCTACAAAACAATTAATGCACTTACCGTAAATATTACAATCTCTGATGTTTACGATTTACATGAGGATGAATACAGATATCAGCAGGTAAATGCAGCCATCACTTTCGAAATGGCCTTTTGTTTACTTAAGCATGGATCCTCCATTTATCTTCATTGTCCTATGTATAGCACTGTAGCATGTTTTGAGAGTTATTGCATAGGTTTGTGAAGTCAGCGCAATTATTTGTTGTGATGAGAGTGAAATCTCGGATGTAAACCATCTACATAGTCTCCGGGCACTTTACCGAGTATACAGATATCTGATTTATCAAAAGTCTACATTTAATGTATTAAAAGGGCTGTCGTCCTGGACAGAAAATTACATTATTTCCTTTCATTTTATATAATTCAAGAAAACTCAAGACATTTGTAAAATTCCCTCTCAATAATTTCAGCACAGTTTTGGCTTTTAATGTGAGAATTCATATGTGAAATTCACAACAAGCCTGTAAAATCAATAAATTGCAAAATTAATGTGATACTGATTGAAATCAAATCCTCTTATGCCTTCAAAGAACTTACTAGATCTAAAGTTTCACTTGTTAACAATTTTTGAAGAAGGAATATTTACATCAGACCCTTTTATGCTTGGGTTGCTCTAAGTTATACCGTTCAACTGTTTAATGTAAGACTTAGGTAAACATCACAGTGGACACTAACGTTCAAAATATCTCCCCCAAAAACTCATACTATGTGTCATAAACACAAATTGATATCACGCCATACCCGTGTTGTCTTAGTTGCCACCTATACACATACATTATACCCATATACAGGTTATATGAATTACACAGATGTGTATCTCGTATGTTCTTATATTACAAATTACTGGGGAAGAATTTGAAGTTTGAATATCTCTTTAGTTATGCAGATGTACGGAAAAAGTCAATTCCTTACTTTTTACTTTGTTGAAAGAAGCTGGGTTGGTAAGAGTATATCCGCAAGGGGTTTACGTCATTTGAATGAGTGGGTTGTGGTACTCTTTGAACATGTTTCGGTCTAAAGCCTAACCAGTTCTGATAAATTAAACTGGTAAAAGCAAATCAATCACGATTTCCTACACTTATGCCCAACTACAAGTTATTAAAACTTGTACACTTTAGAGTGAACTGCCCTCAATTACTAATGATAATAGATGCAAAAACAGGTATAGGGAAGTTTGACTGTCAGGAAGCCCATCGACATTTCAGTAGTGACGAAGTTCCAATAAATTTCGCAAATAGGAGCGATACTGCTTCAAGAATTTCCGTCTCTTTCGCTTGCATGGAATCCAGGCCTGGATTTACGATCGAGGGAATCGTATTTTCCAACAAGTTATCTTTTCACATGATTTGATAATTGCTTGTTCAAAATAACTATACTGATGTTTTCTTTCTTTAAAATTGAGCATTCAACTACTAAATTTATGCTTTTTTTACAGGACTGAAGAACATCATTAACATTTACGGCTTTGGAAGTCTCAACCAGCCCACTCTAATGTTTCGCTTATGAAGCTCAAGTGCTAACTCCGTCTTTTCAATTCCTGTTACGGTACTGCGCTACTAACTGTGATGACGGTATGCCATGGAAAGATCAAACTTTGTTGCACTGTAAAGTGCCATGGCCTGGAAACGGTCTTTTATTTGAATGACACAGACTAGGATTTTATCATGCAGTTGGCATTTTCATGTGAGTAATTGAGTGTAATGGCTACAAGTCCCATATAGGCCGAGTAAGAGAAAAGTACAAGTGCCCTTGTAATACCCTTGTAATTCACATAAATGGATGGCCCCCCTATGAATACACAATAAAATATTTTTATGCAGCGTAGTTTGAAAAAATGTTTTGGCATGAAGGAACGGGTTTTCAAATAGCCCGTTTTACATATTTCAAAACACCTGAAACGTTTGATAAATTTAAACTGACGTTAAGACTCACAGGCTCACATCTATTTGTTTTTATTTTTCTGATGTATTACTTGAAAGTCTTTAATGATTTAGTTGTGTCAATGACAATAATATCATACTTCTTTTAAACGTTACGTTAAGACAAGTTTCTAAACAATGATGTAAGTTTTGGTAGGCTTAGGCCTTCTTCTCTCTCTTAGAAAAGAAGCGCTTATTAAGATAAAGAAGAACATTAAGATAAAAGAACCGAGCTTAAACTTTAGTGAGATTCTAATTATCTAATTACCTTGCAGCCATATTCATATTGTGTATCTACTCTATCATGTCGTTTTCAAGTAAAGAACAATCCCGAGGGATTTTTTACATTCAACCTGTGAACTGCTCTGGAAAAATATAATCCCCAAGGAACTAAATTGATGTTGATGGATGGTCTTTAATCTTCTTACCCCGCACAAAAGAAGGAAAAGCAGGTGTGATCGTTGTGTACAGTGAATGTGATACAAGTGCAGAAAGTTAAACCTTCATATGTTTTGTACTATTTTACAGAGAGTTGTTGTAGGAAGGAGATACATCTCTTTAAAGTGAGCTTTGCGCCGCCAAGATCAGACAGTAATCCGTTTCTTTTATCTTTCTTGACAATTCTATAAGACTAGAGAGTTGCCATGTAACTCTGATCAGACTTACATTGGATTAGGAAATTCATACAAAAGGGATTTGTCGTGGGCTACACTTACATTAACTCTGGGGGTTTGTGTACTTAAATTTCTCAGTTTTCCATAGTCCAAAAGCACTGCACTCAAAAGCGTAGGGTAGGGAAGATGAAAGAAGGTGTACTGAGCTGTTATTACACCTGTTATTTACCAGTGTGTCATCTGAATTGGCAGGTTGCTAACGAGGAAGGGAGTCAGAGACTCATGTTTTCCCCCATAAGACGCTCCAAACTGTATTTAGTAAGGGAGCACTAGAAGGTATTAATAGCGTTGCAGTCAACATCTTCAGATGGTAAATGATTCTAAGCGTTGATAACACTGGCAAAAAGAAGTAGTTCCCTTTATTGATAGTGAGTGGTTATCCTAATTTAGTCCCAGATCCTCAAGTTCATGTTCATACCACAAAGGTACTACATCTGATACAATACGTGTTAACCTCCTCTGAACCTCTTCCGTCACTCATGTTAACATCTTGCCCTATTAATGTGTATTCCACACTAGACTGCATCACTCTTAAACTGAACGACCTCAAGATATGTAGAGTAGGATCTTTCTTGCCTTGAGAGACAGAGTTTTATTTAAATACCAAGTGTTTTCTTAGCTTTCCTGACTATTTTAGCCACATATTTTCTTGCTTTCAAAGAAATATGTAAAAACACCAAGGTAATCCTCATCATGAAGGGTCTGTAACTTCTTACCTCCCAACGTATTCGAATAACCTGTCTTGTCCTTGCCAATGTGGAGTGCTTTGCATTTATCCACATTGAATAAAATTTGTCAGTCCTCTGATCATTTAAACAAGGAAGCAAATTATTACTGCAAACAAGCTAAATCACTTCCAACCTCACTTTTATCAAACATTTTGTAGCATCAGCAAATTGAATGATGCTTTTAACCAACTATGACATCAAAGTGTTCAAAAGAAAAGAGATCAACAGAAGTTACCCTAGCAATAATCCATCAGGTATACCACTACAAACATGTGAAAGGTTAGATAAAGTGTCATCACGTCGCATTCTTTGCTCCTGTCTGACGACCCAGTACGGATCGAATCACAACACAAACTAGGCCAGCTACACAATTAGTTTGAAGTTTTGCAATTAAACGAAGATGAAGGTCTTAGTTACAGGTTTTCTTGAAGTCTTAAATATAAAAAGGTCTAAAGGACATCCTCGGTCAAAATTCATGGTCACATCATCCATGAAAAGAAGTAAATTTGATCAGCAAAGTTTGCCATTGACAAAGCCATGCTGAAAGTCAATTATAACTTTATGCACGCAAAGATGATTAACCAATTCATCATTAATAATAGATTCCGTCATTTCATAAATGTTAGAAGTAAGACTCATTTGCCTAGAGTTACTTGCCGTACTTTTGGCTCCTTTTTGAAAATATGTACAACATTATTTTTCATCTTAATCCCCAGGTACTAATGAATTCTCAATACTACTCTCTTGGATAAATCAAATCTACCTCTGGAGCCCCATCAGGTTTAAGACTTTCCATGTTAATACAAATGACTCCCTGCTGAAAGACGATATCTTGTAATTTCTCACCCTAACTTGCCACAAGAATTTTTCTAGGTTGAGTTGGGTGTCACCCGACTCTTTAATATATAAAGAAGGAAAAAGGCCATTCAAAAGATTTGCAGCTGTACCATAATCAGTTACCATATCACCAAGAGAGTCAATAAGTGGAACAATTTTACCTTTGTTTTTTATATAAAATCAGCTGTAGGAAAAACCAAAGATGGACTGCAGCCCCAAATTATGCCAGAGGCCTTCTAAAGGTTGCCTTAACATGAGTTTAACACCTTTATTTGACACCCTAACGTTTACCTCAAACTATATGGAAATGTATACAGACCAGATACCACTGCACAATGTGGCCCACTTATACTTTGAAGGAACATGTGTGCTGCTTCGCCTTTTTTGAAGTCATTTCACGCCAAAGGTATGTTTCCACAAGTCAAATGAAGATACAAAAACTGTGCTGGAAGATTTCAATCCCTTTTGAGGTACAAATTCATGCTTGAGTACTATTCTGTCAAATGTAAGTCATAATATCTGTTTGGCTCTTCTGTCCTTGAATGGCGTGTAACTTGAGGCATGACCTTTGCACACCAGCCAATAGTTCAGAGCTTTTAAGACAAACTAGAATCAATGGTTACTGGCTTTGGATTAAACCTGAAGTCAAGACCTATGAATTTAAGAAGTTGTTGCTTATTTCTCAAAAACACAAAAAAATTAAGCACCTGTAGCTACACACCACAAGAGGCACGGCATCCCTAAAAATCGTCCATCAAAGCAATAGAAAGATAACCAGAACGCCTAAAGGCTTAGTGATTCCTTGTCATAGAAAGTGTTGGGATTTTTTTTGAAATTCTTGGGAAATTTTGCTTTTCATCCTCTAATGACCCAACATGACCTTTGACCTCCACAAAACAACTAGCTCTTTCTCCAACCATAAAGCATCCATGTACCTCGTATGACATCTATCCAAGCTTCCTACATTGAGAAATCATGTTAAGGTTTTCAGCCTTTGACCCCAGATGACCCCAGATGACCTTTGACCTCCTGCAAAGACAATATGACCAGTTCTTCTTCTCACCATAAGGCATGCACATACCAATTATGAAATCTATCCAAGTTTCCTACCTTGAGATATCTTGTT
>WURT03003872.1:0-36250 GCA_009936505.3 Holothuria glaberrima
TACTCCATTGCTTATGCTGAGCACCAAGCACAATGGCAGTAGGTTCCATTTTTAAAGTCTTCGGTATGACCCGGCCATGATTCGAATCCTAGACCTTCCGGCTGCAAGTCGGATGCTCTGACCACTTGGCCATGCAGTAACATTTCTTTCTCGGTCTGTAATTTCATTTGGGGGAGGGCAAGTGGGGGCGAGTTTCAACTGGGGGCTCCCGCCCCCTGCCCTCCACTGGCTACGCCACTGACAACAACTATTTTCTGTTGAGTCCTCCCAATCAGTATACTTAAAGTCTTTCAGAGTCCTAATAGGAGAAGTAAACCTAATTTGTCTAAATCCCAAATGGCGGCCAAATACTTGGCCATTGAATAATGCCATGAATGATTGATACTTTCCAAACTTTACATAAAAATTTACCATGCTGAGGGGAAAAGCCGTCCTGTGTTTAGTGGAAGTCAAACGTCAATCGAGGTCATCAGAGTTCAAAACCCGAAAACCTTTTAATCATGATATCTCAAGGTAGGGAGTACAGATAGTTTCATACGTACAATGTGGATGTGTTATGGTTACTTGTATGTTATCCCCGATACGGTCTGCAACCCTTACGGTTTTTCTCTTTTCCTTTTTGTTCTTTGATTGCATATGATCAATTTTGTTACGTATGTTTTGTGTGTAAGGCAACAAAATTCGGGCGCTTTGCAATTTCACGATACAGATTCAAAATAGCACTATCAGTGTGCAACTCGGCTCTTTAAGTATTAAGTGATATAATGCAAAATATGCCCTTCAATGGCACAGGAGTTAGGCTGCTTCATATCTTTCTCACCACCCCCTCGACATAGGGGCTTTCGGAACTAGAAGTCGCTGGTATGACCCCGCCCCTGTTGGAAAAATTCTGTCACCCATGGTCGGTTTACATATGCCGGCTTTCAAAAGGTTCAAATCTGCGATAAACCCCACCTTTTTCGGTACGCTTTTCCCACTCGTCCTCAGTTCTGTTACTTATAGCTAAATATAGTGCAAACCCTTTCTATCTTTCAAGTAACTTAAGTAGATTGCATGGATTTATGTCTCTTGAATCCGTCGGACGGTACGGCTAGTGACTTATATTGTTTTCGCTTTTTACCTTAAATGACCTTTGACCTCCATTAAAACAGTACACTTTTTTCTGTAAATATGACAAATCTTTTATCCCAAGTGTGAAAAGAATGCATCGTTTTCATCCTGTACAAGATAACGAGTTTACAAGCAATAGCAAAGGTTTTCGTGGTTTCACCTACCGTGACCCCAGATAAGTTAGCTCGTTATACTTATTTGACCATGGAAGCATAAAAAGCACGTGATTCCCACCTTGAGGTATCGTGTTTACAAAGATTTTGGTTTTGACCTCTGATGACCTCAAATGACATTTGACCTTTAACAGACACAAATATACGTTTCTTGATCTCAATGTGATAAATTTATATACTAAGTATGAAAGTACCTATGATTCATGGCTTTATTTGGTGGTAAAAAATTACATTTGGCTGTCATTGTTGATTTATGCAAATAAGGTATATTTCTCTTATTAGTATCCTTACGGCGTTTAGTACGTTATTTTTGGGACCTAAAAGGAAGACGATGTAGTGAAAAAAACATTCTCTTGTAATTTTTTCTCAGTTGTTTAAAAAAATGGCTAGATTGCCTGGCCTATTGTCCTATTAATATCTTTTACAACGAATCATTGGTGTCATGTAGTACAAACTAAAAAGAGTAAACGCTGGAGTGCAATTTACAGTTGCCAATTGATCAAATATTGCCCTTAGTTCGATGCCTATAACATATGTCATATTTTTAAGCAAGAAGCAGTGAAGCTTAGTTCGATTGCTTATGAAAACGAGTAAATTATGAACGCATCCTTAATAAAACATGCCAGGTCATAAATATAGTTAACGAAAGATCATAAAGATTAACCTTTTATACTACTGTGAAAAGTGTTTTTTTTTTTTTTTTTTTTTTTTTGTCATCTGACAGGTTATCCCCTTCTGTCCTCACTTGCTTCTAGGCTAGTTTGCACATGTAGGCACAAACAGTAAACCTATTCTAATTTTCTCATACTAATGTCTTCATACACCCCATGATCAACAGGCCAAGTTTGGAGAACCTTGAGACATTGAACCCTCGTTTTTATAGTTACTTAATTCACACCGACCAACAGTTCTAGAATCATATTTTTGTCTTTAACGTGTATTTTTCCGTCTGATTAAGAGTGTGATAAGGTCAGGATGAGACTCTGACACAGCAGGCTTCCATTTGATGAAGATTTTATCTCAGAGGAGCAAGTTGGCCTCTCCATTCTACGACGCTAAAACTCATCACTACTTTTGGATAACTGTCATTATGGTTCCTACGTGAGTGTTAAACCCGCATAATTTGAACTTTCTTAATTTGTCTTGGGAAAATATATACTGCTCTTCGTCGTCACGATTTTCTTCTCATTTTGTGCAATTTATTGATCAAACAGAGATGTTGTAAACGAACTCTCAGAGCAATCACGAATATATTACAAACAAAATTCAGAGCTCGAGATAAACAGTTAGCTCGTAAATTAGTTCTATAGTTCGACTAAACTAATACATTTGAACCATTTCGGAAAATTAGAAAACTATCAAGTTTTAAAAAATTAATTTTAATATACTTATGTACTGTACAGTTCAAGTTTTACGCCTTACTATAAATCACTCTACTTTTTAATATCTCTTTCTTGCTGTTAATACAAACTCTTAGCTGTTATTGGGTGTTTTCTGAAATGTGTTTATACTTTTGTTTCATAAAACAGAATGGACCAGATATCCGGTCCTGTCTTATATTAAAAAAATAATCCAGCTCCAGTTTTGACCTGGTGATTAACGAAATTTGACAGAGTTGTTTTTTGAACCCTAGGCAGATTACGTTATGATAAGGCAGTGTGAATTTTTTTTAAGCATAGTATTATCATGCAGACTTGTAGTACTCGAGTACGTACTCGTGCTCGTACTCGAGTACATTTTTCTGTGTTCGTACTCGTACACACAGCTTTGTACGTACTCACACTCAGAGAATTTGAAAATCAAGTACTCTTACTCGTACTCATGCCCTTGTACTCGTACTCGTACTCAGGATTTTGTACTCGTAATTGTACTCATGAGTACAGGAATTTCAGTGCAGGATGCAAATATTTGTAACCTACATTTATCCCTGCTGATTTAATAGAACTTGTAATTATTTAAAGCTTTCTGAGCTGTTTAACTCAGACTATCTCGACAAAGTAAATTGCGCTACTATAAGGACATTAACAAAGGGTTAAAAAGAACCGGTCTTTGAACAAACTGAAGAATTACTACAGTATTAATCGCTTAGGGTACTAAATTAGTATCATCTTATGCATTTAAGTATTTTGCCCCCCTCCCCTCTTCAAAAAGAAAACATCTGCCTTGGTGTAGTCTAGAACTACATTGTTTGAAATGACCTTGGATCACAAACTTAAGAGTCTACAACCTCTGAAAACAAAGTGACTCTGCTGATGTTACTTTTAGTTGTTGGAAAATGTGCACTTTCACTAACAAAGATTCCAGAGTGGATAACATGTGTTTCCTTGTTGAGAGTATGCATTAGTTCAAAGAAGCTAAAACTAAACTGACCAGTGTTGGAATAGCCTACTTGGATCAATCTTAAAATCATTAAAAGTGACAACCTCTAGTAAGACACAAGCCAAAATTCAAAACAAATCAGTTTTCTTTACAGGCTGGACTAAATGTTAATTAGTCCCTTTTTACAAAAACCTTTGCCCCCCCCCCCCACTAAATTTGGAAACCAGTTTACCAAAAACTCTGTTTCTAAAAGAAATCACTTTGAAATGAAACACTTTAACAGTAGTTTTCCGTTAAGAACAAAATGCTAGAGACACAACTGTTGAACTTTTCTCTTCGTCCCAAGTACTACTGTTCAGTATACCATGATGGCTTCTAAGTGCCATCACAAGTTTTCAATATAAAACTTCTGCAAGTTGTGATTTGTGCAGTAGAAAATTGGACTTTCTTGCAAGTTGGTCATTCGGCTTCAAACCCAAAGTTATTATTTCTGCTTAAGGTTCGACAAAGCGAAGAAGGCAAAGCGTTTGTAAAGCAGTACAAATAGTCATAATTACACCACAGGTATTATTTTATTCACCTCTAGAACCAGTCACCAGCATTTCATGTTATACAAATGTAATATTGAAAGTGGTATATAGAAATCAAATAAAACATTTGGTTGTAATAGGTTTTCAAAGAGACAAACAGTTACAAGTTTATCTATCATTTGAGAGTCAGTAAGCCACTTGGCTCATCAAGGACCTTATACCAGAGTGATGAGCACCAGTCTTAAGCCACTTTTCAAAGGCTGGAAGGGTGGAAGTTTCTTGCTCTGCCGCACTAATTGAGAGCTGAACCAAACAGAGTGGACTGAATGGGACAACTTCCCTTCTCGGACAACCAGAGGCCCACTGGATTTCATCCGGGGACCTCTGGTATGCAAGGCAGTACACTCAGATCACCAGACCAAATCCACCCTCAACCTTGGAGACAATAAAAGACAATTAAAATCTTTAATTAAAGACAATGAAAGTCTTCTTATTACATTGAAGACAATTGTATGTTGCTGATGTTATATTACCCCAACCTACACATGAACTTAAAAAATATACTCGTGCTTATACTTGTACTCGAGTACATTTTTCTGTATTCGTACTCATGGGTTTGGACTCGTACTCAGAGGGTTTGAAAATCAGGTACTCGTACTCATGGCCTTGTACTCGTACTCGTACTCGTGAGTTTTTCTCGCACTACAAGTCTGTTATCATGTAAGACAGGGGTGGGGAACCTTTTTTTTTCTCTGACGGGCCGT
The DNA here is from genome assembly GCA_009936505.3 of Holothuria glaberrima. Lineage (NCBI taxonomy): Eukaryota > Metazoa > Echinodermata > Holothuroidea > Aspidochirotida > Holothuriidae > Holothuria > Holothuria glaberrima. The sequence continues at coordinate 4,897 of WURT03003872.1, forward strand.
TTTGAAGGTCATTTATCCACTCGCGGGCCGCACACAGAGAGGTTGCAATGAACTTTCCTCGTAGAGCCAATGCAAAGGGTCCCTAAACAGGCTCTCAGGGGCTAGAGGAAAAGTCTAGACATGAACAGAGGCGAGGTGTCAGGAAGCACTGGAATTTGTACTTGACTTGTAGGCTATATAATATTCATCTACTATCTTTAAATGAGGCAGAATGTGCAAGGCTACACAGACCAGAAGTATCACAATATGACAATTTGTGGTTTTCCTGATGTACAAAGTAATAATGAATGAGCCCGTATGAAAAGCGAGGGAGAAGTGCGCCCTAAAGTAACTACATATTTTTAAACCAAGTTAATGTTTTCCTAAATTTCATTGCAAAATCGCCCATTTTCTAACGTTTAATCCACTCATCGGAGGGACATTTCTAACCCCCCCCCCCCATCCCTTCTTGAATCCATCGGAATGGATACAATGCCCACTGAGTTTCTTACTCTAATAGATATAGACGTACACATGTGCTAGTATAATTCTGTACAACACTTTGTAGCCTATCTGCCACGCAAAGCTTTCGTTATTCAGAAGTGACTACAAGTTTAGTTCTGTACATAATTTATGTCTAACGAAAGGGGTTGTATGTTACATTGTGCAGTGGTTTTACTTTCAGTAATATATGCATACTGGTAATGTTTCGCGGCATGTTTGCGTGAAATACCCGGAAAGTGGTACATTATAGGCGTAAGCAGGATAAACGATGGGCACCGTGGGCTAGAAATTAATATCAATTACTTTTCAAGTGATTCTGAACTTAGATTTAAGAATAGCTTCGCGGGCCGGTTGAAATAGTCTCGCGGACCACATAGGGCCCGCGGGCCGGAGGTTCCCCACCCTCCTGTTGTAAGAGATTGTCCAGAATATTGTAGGAAAAACGTTACCGGATCATTTCGCTATGTTTTGTAAGTTTAATGGCAGTGAGAATGAATTGACATATCATAGATACAAAATTAGACTGCATTGCAATTGATGGGGCTTACAGTGGAGACAGTTTTTAACTTAACCTTTATGTTATCTGCATCTAATTAATTATCAATGTATTGCTTAAATTTCTGTCAATTACCGGTAATTCTTGAACACTGGCCTATATGAGCGATAGTGTTCGTGTGTCTTCGAACAATTCAGAACATATTTTGAACGACACTGAATCTCGCACAGTCAAGCTGATGTACCTTGTCATTCAAAATATTCAAAAATGTGATTAGATTATTTCAGACTTACCCAATACTACTCTATCACGTAGTCAATGTCGGTTCCACTCCCTCTTCGGCAAAAATCTCTTAAGCTTATTCAATGTTTCCCTTGATCGGGGAAGATAAGGATCCGGCTGGATCCCAAACTTTGGATCCGCTTTATCCCTACGTAAACTGACCACGTAACGAAAATTTGAGTAAATAGTAATTAAGAGACAGGTAAGCGTTCTATGTCAACATTTCGACAATGTATGTCGCACTTCCTATTCTTGGCCACAGTCATATTTTCAAATTTATCTGTAAAACAAGAGAAAATTTAATTCGATGTATTATTTAAAAAACAGAATTTTATAGGTTATAATAGCAAAGAACATTGTGTCCAGGAATCGGCGATTGGAGATTGTTAAACGAGGTGGTATCTTTGAAAGCTTATACAAATGTTTTGTTACTGTGGAGTTGTAATCATTATTAACACCCGTCACTCGCTTAAATCTAGTAGGCGTTTGCACAGAGAATGCCCAGAGCTAGATATGGTGTATATAACTGACGCAATGTATGGATCTCCTTTGATTCGTTGTACTTCTGCGATTAAAATTTGTAAATAGGTGGTATATGTTTCCACCAAACTGTGATTGAAAGTATTATTAAAGCTGACAACAGTACAGTAATGACGTCATGATACTACCTGTCATCTGGACGTTCTTGGACTTTCTCGAGGGCTCTGACTTTTGACATAATTCTGAAACAGATATTCAAAGTACAATGAGGATATGAAGAAACAAGTAAACAGCTGTAGAAGAGGATTGACGTGGACACAGTGATCTCAAACCGTAATTGGCGAGGGGAACGGAGACGGGGACAGTAAAAATAATATCGAACAGAGGTAAAAAGGAGAAAAAGTGTGCGGAGCACATGACTATACTCTTGCGAACTATCTATGTAACACACGCATTGTTTTAACATGTTTCCCTTCTTTTCATTTCAATACCTACGTTTTTAAGGATGCTTTAATAACGTTATCAAACTTATGTATTATCTTCGTACATTAAATATGTCGAGATATGCGAGTAGGTTACCAGACATTATGGAGTAGTAACTTCGTGAAGTGAAAACTGGCGCTGATGGAACACACCAAAAGTTAGAACCCCGTTGAGGGCCAATGACGCCGGTAAAACGGTAAGTACAATAGTTTAAAAGAGAGTGTTGATATCTGGAAGGGCCGCTGGTCTCTTTGTGAGCATGAAAGGGAATGGGAGTAGTTACCCGTCTGTTTTATAACGTCCCATTGAAACGTGTCCAGATAATCTGGTTCCTTCTTCAGGTTAACACTAAAACTTTAACTCACGTTAAAGGAGCTCAAATAGCTAGTGATGTCACTGAAATGACTGCTCTCCTTTCTAAAGACGACAAATTGCAACAATACTCTCAAAATAAAATTAAAAATGCAAAGATTAAGAAATTGTGCCTGCTATGCAGAGAATTTAGATATTTATTGTATTTTATTCGTTGACACATCAAACTGTGGGTCTCTTACGGTAAAATCTAGTTTATTTCAAGTATCTTTTCTACACATTGTATCACTGAGCTCTGTTTCTATGCAACTATATATATATATATATATATGATATACCATGCATTTCACTTATTCATACCTTAAAAGTCTGAATCTAATTATATACATATATATATTTAATTAGATTAGTTTTTAAGTACATATGATTGAGTGAATGTATGGTATATTACATGAAATTTGCACAGAGATATTTGGCCATTGACCTCTAACAAACGCACTGCCTTATACTGAATGAGGATATTATTTTATGAATGAAAAAACTAAGCCCCGAGCAGGAATCGAACCAGGGCTCTTCCGCGTACCGACGGTGCAGAAAACTCTAAACCACTGAGCTTTCGAGGCACATGTTGAAGAACGCGATGAACTGAGTTAAAATACTGCGGGGTTAATTGTTCCATTAGTGATCACGTTCTTCCACATGTGCCCCGAAATATATTTATACATCGGCCATTTAACAAATCTAAAACATTTGCTATCAGGATGTTAAATTCCAAAATGCTGAAGAGAAAAGAAACGTTCGGCAAAGCCAGCGAATTCTGATTAACGCTAAACCCATCTAAACCCCAAACATCTAGCTAGCATTCTCAAGGAGTCCCTTAGCTAAACTGTTGTGTCAAGTAGTTACTGCATTCGCCGTGCATAGCACATACTAAGCCATGGCAATAAGGAGGAGGCCAGTGTGTGATATTGCCAGTTTTTCTTTGAAAGTGATTGATCGCAGTAGGATTTCATTTGGGACTTTCAACAGTTTTGAAACCTAGCGGTACGGTACCTTGCATGGAGAAATGGTGAGACTAACCGCTGGACATGGTGATATCGATTTATCGTGCACTCTCTCGGCATCCAACAGTTGTGCAGTTACAAAAAAGGCGGATAGGGGCCTCAAATATCGTTTGTGAAAGACATACGAAGAAGCACCCCGAAGCTAGTTGTATTTCACTTGTTTATGTTTGCCCTACTTGTGATTCACTCTCTTCAAAACCGAGGGTGAATCGTTTGGAGCGCTTTTACAATATTTTGCGTAAACATGGGCTGTCGTTCTGATTGTGCAATTATCTGTTTACCCTTGATCCTTACAAGGGAAAGGTTTGACATGGAGACTACTCTATACACATGTTACTTGCTTCTTGAAGCAAAAATGTTTAGACATATGTAAAATAAATTGCAGACATAAAGAAAAAATTTTAAAGGGGCCTATTGAGGTGGTTCACAAAATGCATGAGTTTTTCACACCTGTTGAGATTTACTCACATATTGATGTTAACTGATCAAACTAAGAGATTCCGCACATCTGACTCACAACTGAAATGGCAAATAGGGTAATAAGTGATTAAAACCATTGATTTCAAATTCGTGACCAGACACTTTTCCCCATTAGCCTTGGTGGTAATCATATGCAGCCCTTGTTAACAAACACTGCAATTTCTCACATTTTCGGTAACTATAGGGAGCGATACATGAGTATTTGAGGCTAATTAAAGGAATTGTCATGCAATGATTTCCTCCACACTTGTTACAAAAATAACCAATATTGACGTGCTCAATGAGCCCCTTTAAGTGCAATCTCCTATTTCAATATGACTAAAATTCACGTCACTATGGCCATGTTTACCAGATTTCCTCGCGTTCGTTTTTCACTGAACAATTTTGTATATATCACAGAAACAGATTTGCAACGGTATTGGCAAGGATATCTGATCAGTAAAAAGATGCAACGAGAAAGAAAGTTTTTTTTTTTCATGTTAACAGACTGCAGCTGGTTCCTTGTTTTCCGTGCGGACAATGATCAGGGGTGGCCTCATGAATTGTCCAGCAGGGGCCTGCTTTCCCGACGAAGGAAAAATCCTTCTTGACAAAAGACCTTATGCATATGACGTCACAGAACAGAAAGAACTCCCTCGTTTGGAGGCAAGCGGGTACCATTGCAAGTTATTCCAATAAATACAGACAGCTGATTTGTCAACCAATCGGATACGCGCGGAAGTCTACTACACGCGCCGCGTGCGAAGTCCACGGGGTGCCAGCTTGTCATGTGCTTCATTGGTTTGCCTCCAAAGTGACGTCGCGTGACGTCAATGCATAAGGTCTACAGCCTCGAATATGATACGATACCACAAACAATTGAGCAATTAACATCTAATATCTGCATGTCGTCATAGCCCGACCGTTATATCTTATTTTTTGCTTGTTTGTTAATTTTGTTTTTCTTTTTACGCAAGAAACAAACTCCGCGTATCAATTTCAGAGCTGATTTAGCGCTTAGTCCGAGAATCCAACTCGTAGAGTTGAGCAGAGAGAGCTGAGGGTTTTAATGAATACCGTAAAAGAATCTCTTCTCATTGAAAGTGAAAAAAGATCAGCAACATGCTGTAGGAGCTGGCCTCTGACGGGGAAATTTTATCGTAATGTTGTGGGACAGACTAGTACGTAGCCGCTAGTCTGCCCCGTAACATATTTTCCGAGTCATTTACTGCAGGCCTGGCTGCAAAATTTACAGGGTGACGCAGCAGCCAAAATCCAAAATCACCTTCCTCCGTTTGTTCGCCAACCAGCAATGAAAAGACCTACCGTGTACGCTTAATAAACACCGACCCGTGAAATGCACAAGGGAGAAGTTTTCTACAACTCTTAAAAAGATACCCCCTGAAAATTTACACCCTACTGCAGGCAATCAGTCGGCAAGTATAACAACTATGCCATTGAGGATAGATATCCTGACCCTCACAGAAAAATATGTGACTTGGTGTGCAATTTGGTAAGTACATGTTATCTACTGATATGAATTACACCAAGCTGTGGAAGGACAAAATTCATACAACACGCGAAACACGCCGTAAATTCTTGGGGTGTATTTTTGAGATCGTATAGACGATTTTTAGTTACGAAGCCACATAAAATAACCTGTCGGAGCGGCTGCCTCCTGTCTGGGGAAACCTACATGGCATTGTACACAAACTGTCTACCTGATTAAATAGCTAAATACCTGATAAAATATCCTCCCACTGCGAGTCGCTTACTGTCTTCCAGCTCCCTGCTGCAGCCATAGACTTAGGAACCTGTTCCAGACTTGGGGGCTGAACCTTGTTTCGGATCGCCGTCCTGGGAAAGGGGGTGTCCCTCTCCCCTTTGGAATTTTTTCCGGATAATGGAGGGTCCTTAGATGCAATTTGGTGAATCATTTTGGACAAATTTTAAGGTATATTACACAAATGTTTGAAATTTTTACAGAAGAGACAAATAGGGGTTCCCTTTGGAAAATGTTTTGATATTTGTAGTCCTTAAATGCAATTTGGTGAATAATTTTGGACAAATTGTAAGGTAAATTACTGCAAAATGTTTGAAATATCTTACAGAAGAGACGAATAAGGGTTCCCTTTGGAAATTTTTGGATATCTGAGGATCCTTAGATGCAATTTGGCTCATCATTTTGGACAAATGTTAAGGTAAATTACTGCAAATATTTGACATTTTTTACAGAAGAGACAAATAAGGGGTTTTCGTCCTTCGAAAGTGGGGTGTGAAGCATGCTTCCGCCCCAAAAATTTTGCTGGGGGCTGTCGCACCCAGCCCCCTTCTACCGCTTCCTTGCCCTTGGCTGAAGCTAACGAGAAATACAAGAGAACAACTAAATGAAGCGATGAAAATCTTAGACTTTATACAAACCTGTGTACGCTACCTGGAGGGGCCTTCTTAAAATTGGGGGTGGGGGTTGTGCTATTGGTGTCCATTATGAAAAGTGAACCTTTTTTCATTATGAATAGCGAACCATATGGGTTTTTTTTTCATTTATTGTTATAAACAACGAACCTAGGTTATGGACAATGAATCTTATTTTTGCCAAAAAGCACCCTTATGACTGAAGAACCTTATGAACAATGACCTTCTGACTATAGAACCTTATGAATAACGAGTTGCCCAGAGAATCTTATGACTAGAAAACTTTAAGAATAGCGAGTTGTCCCCGTGCTATCAAGGCCTTATGGAATGTAACTTTGAATGAAAGTGAAATTAGGAAAGTCTACAGTGCGTGAAGGGTGGAGACAATTTTTGGATCCTGTTGATAAATCTTCCCTATTCGACAAAATAAACAAAAACTGTCGAGGAGACTGAAACCCTTCGGTAGTGACATTCCTTGTCGTACCTACTGACAGGGGCGTGAATCCTTATTGAAATATGGGGGACATACATGACTTAGCACAAACCAAGCCTTTTGGCTTTGAAAAGGGGGTGTCTTCTTAAAGACCCTTCTCTGTTCTATTCTTGTGATGTATGATGACTGACGTTGTCCTATCCCAGCTGAAAATTCTAGCTGGGTCCATTTGAACTGGACTGTTCTGTAAATTGGGCATGTAGTCCAGTTGAAAAATCCAATTGAACTGGTCAACTGGACCCAACTGGACTAACTCAACAGGACCATTTCAACTGGACTCCTCTGGAAATTGGGCATGTCCAGTTGAGAAATCAACTGGTATATCAAAGTAAATCCCTATTAATGAACACCTTAATACCCAATACCACACATGTCTGAATTGCATAAAGTTATTCCAGGTGTAATGGTGTATTTCAAAATGTTTTTTTTTTTCAAAAGACCCCTCGATTCTCTGGCGAAGAGCCAAGGGGCGAAAAACAAACAATACTCCCGAAAAAGTTCTGCTCCCAAAAGGAGCTACGTCCACGAGGGACAACTCAACTCAACATGACCAGCCAAACGACCCCGCGTGCGAAGTCCCGTGGTGTACTTCAAAATGCATTTGAAGCAGGTCTAAAACTTCTGATTCTTACATGTGTAGGTCATATAGTAATGTGTCAAGATGTATGTTTTTTTCTAATGTAGAGATTTAAATATAGTTTACAAATCAAAAATGATAAAAACAATTCAGCGAAAGGCTACTTATATTATAAACTGTAAGAGTGTGTTTATTACACACTTTGGGAATAAATTTGAAAAATAAACCGTGACAAAACATTCTACAAAAAGTGTGATCTGATAAAATGCATTTTCGCTCGATTATACAAATTAGGTAAAACCAGTTGACTTCAAATGGACTTAACGGGGCCAGTTCAAATGGATTTAATTGGACCAGTTCAACTTCAAGTAGACATTCCGCACACTTCAATTGGACTTTACTGGACCAGTTTTGATGGAGGTTGCTGTACCTTTTTATGGGACTTCACTGATTGACTGATTCAATTGCACTTTATTGTAAGAGGTCAACTGGACCTTCCCGGACCCATTCAACTGGACTTTCCAGGACCATGCAGTAAAATTGGTGTTTGTTGTGATCAGTTTAAAGTTCAGTTGAACTTACTTGGGATATAGTGTGATTGGGTTATAATTGGACTTTACTGGACAAGTTCAACTTGGAGTAATTTATTGTAATCAGTTCAGCGAAACTTTACAACAATTGGAGTGTTTTGTGATTACTTTACCTGAACCTTACTGGACCATGCCAATAGACTTAGTTGTGACTAGTTCAATGGTATTGTACCGGACCAGCTCAATTGGAATGTATTGCGATTGGTTCAACTAGACTTTACGGGACCAGTTCAACTGGACTCCACTGTGGCCAGTTCAACTGGACTTTGCTGGACCAGTTCAACTGGACTTTATGGGGACCAGTTCAACTAAACTCTACTGGACCCGTTCCACGGGACTTTATTTTGATCAGTACAACTGGACTTTACAGGACCACGTCAATAGTATTTTACTGTTATCAGTTTAACTGGACTTTACGGAGCAATACGACTTGATCGTGAAAAAATCAACTTGACTTTTCGGGACCAGTGAGCCATTTCTCTACTTAAGGTAACTGCTTAGTTTAAATTAAGGCAATTTTAAGTTGAAAGTTTAGAAAACTCCCATCAGTCCCGCAAATTTAGTTGCTTAAGAAAAATTCCATCGCGCAATGGTTCTCGTTTTCTTTAGCTATAGTCCATTTGAACTGTTACAACAGGCAGACAGGAACAAGCCCAGTTAAACTCCAGTTCAGTCCCTTAAGCAATATCGTCATGTAATCGTGATAATAGAAAAAGTTCTGTAAAAATCAACTGGTTCCAGTAAAGTCAAGGTGCAGTCCCTTTGAGTCCCGTTGGGTCCAGCTCTAATATGGGTAAGTTCAGTTCATGTCCAGTTCAAATTTAGAACAGGACTAAACTGTAATTTTCAGCTGGGATTCTAATAAGAATTAGGATTCCAAAGTTAACATGACCATCATAGATGATCTGCCAGTTGAAATCCACGGAGTCCACGGAATTACTTCAAGATGTTATTTTCATCATATCCCAAAATAACTGAAACCGCGCTCCGCAGCTTGGATCACTGTCAGAGATTATGGGCCCCAACAGTGAAAAAAGGGCCATTGACGTGCATTCCACTTTTAAGTAAGTGTGTCACCAACAATAAGGTTGTAATACATTCCTAAATGCCAGGAAGCCCAGGAATGCCATGGGGCTTCTCCGAACGGGCTCAAGCTACCTTCCCTTCTCCACTAATGCGAAAGACACATGCTCAGTCACGGCTGGCAATTACCACTGAGAGAAACCCTACTAGACTCTTGAAGAGTAATGACCTAAGGGGTTGGTTGCTGGGGTACTGTTTAACGACACATCAACATGTAGGTTTTACGCACGGTCCTCAGAAGGGGACGGGGCGGTACACCTATCGAAAGCCGTGAAAGTGATCTATTCACACCCAGGGCCGAAGCTAGGGTCATATGTTTTGGCGGTATGAATTTCCCAAATTCGGACTGGCTGGATGTTTTTCCAACTGAGTGGCCGGGCGTAAATTGCATCTTTTTTTACGCGCCCCGGGTTTTGAATATAGCATTGGGGATTCTTCCTTGTCCGCCACATAAAGGTACCGTTCTGGGGGAGGGACCTGGGGGGTTCCCCCTCCCCTTTGATAAATTTTGGTAATTTAAGGTTGTTTGGATGCAAAATGGTGCTAACTTTTTGATATTTTGGGGCTGCCCGTATATGCTGGAAGATGCCCGTAATTTTGTGGATTCAGGAGTGAGGATCCTTCCTTTGTCATTACATAAAAGTGCCATTGGATTGCTTAAATGCAAAATGGTGCTATCTTTAGGATAATTGTTGAGCTGATCAAATATGGCCGGAAAAGGTCCAAAAATTAGTAAATTCTAAATTTTGGTTAGGTGAAAAAACAGAGTAAGTTATCTTAGAGAAGAATACGTTTTCAACAAACCTCCTGAAGCACCCTTTTGGCTACATAACTGTCTTCTATTCGGGGAATTTTTTAACACAAAAATTGCGTGGAGTTAACAGGAACATTCTTGGACTATTACGAAAATTTTCCTTTCTTCCATTGTGCAGTGCATTATAAAATGGCATCTAGTGCTGGCAGATACCTATAAAGGCCTCCTGGAAGCTTTGGATCAAATACACAAAATGGGGCAATGACATAAAGATGGTAATATTTGGTATGACGCCAAGCACTTTACATCTATCGTACTTTTACTAATTTTAAACAAAACTCCAGACGAAAAGCTTCCAGCAATGGGGAATGGGCAGGAGGTAGAGAATATGTGCAGGAAGGAGATAGCAAAAAGTGGTGAAGGACTAACAAGCGCATTTCAGAATGCTTTTTCGTCGTAATTAAGTGTATTAACAATCACCATGTATATACCGATAATGGCCGCGAGAAGCTCCCGGTAATTTTTTTTTTGTTTTTGAAAAATGTGTAACGGCAGTACAACCTTCCATATAATGCTGCAAATAAGATTTAATATATTGATGCGAGGCCCTACAGATGTTTGGAGATGTATCTCTGTTTTTCGGAAAGTGTTGTGATCGGATTAGTTTCATGTATAATTAATAACCTAAATAATGGTAATGAGATGAGGCGCACACCGTGACGCATGCGCGTGGAGCGCGCAGAAATATTTCATTAAATAGGACGGCAAAGAACAGTTTTGATTCGATTTTACGTGGGTAAAATAAGATTTGGTAGTATTGTCACTAAATCAAGTTGGAAAAAAATATACAAAGTTGTAATAGTCTCAGTCGGAAAACGCGCTAGATTGAGATATCACAAATTCCAACTTAAATATAAGATTTTACTACTATCGTCGTTCTGACGATTTACACTCCCGGTCGCGAAGGCCTGTTCCCACCCCTTGTCGCAGGAACAACGCTATTGTATGGACAGACATCCTTTCACCAAACATTTTACTTTTGTTTTCGCTCAACTGGGTCCCTATCCGATGTGTTACACTAATGAAAATTTCAGGGTTGTAGCCAATTTTTGTTGTGGGGGGCAAAGTCGACTCATCGTCCCCATTCTTGACCGCCCTTTGCGATCTCAAAGGGCTTAGATGCAAAATGGTGCTATATTTTCCTTCTTTTTATACTAGATCCCAGTGTTCTCCACAGGGTTTTTAGGGGGGCGACCCGCCCTCCGAGTGAAAATGGCCGCCAATCAAAAATAGTTGCCGCCCTCCAAAAAATCAAGCTTCCATTTTCAAGTCCATTGCTTCATAACACATATACAAGTCATATAGTATGAAGGAAAACTTTCCCATCCCTCCCGGGGTGGCACGAGGATTTGCCAGACGAAGGGGGCAGCGACCCGAAGTCCCGACAGCCAGGATACCGTCGAGGGGTTGGTGAGGGGCATTTGAAGAAAACCAGTGTTCTATAAATGCAATTGCTGGGCATATATTGAGTAAAATTTGCATATGCTAGAGGAAAATAGCTCCGCACTGATTTAATGTTTCTCCCGGAACCTAAACCGTGGAAAAGCTCGCTCTGCGCGCGAAATTGTTTTTTGTTGGGGGGGGGGGGTAAGCCTACACTAAAAAGAATCTGTACTTATTTAAAGCTTATATTGTATTTCTCTCCTCGAGTCACTAGCCGTACCGCACGACAGACACAAGAGAACCTAAACTAAGATTAGCAAAATGAGATGAAGTTCCTGACATTTACATAAATCCATGTAGTCCACTTGTAAAGCTACTTGAAAAGATGGTAAGGGTCTTTACTTTATTAGCTATAAGTAACGGAACTGAGGAAGAGTGGGAAAAGCGTATTGAAGTTTTTGGGTTTTATCGCAGAAAGTACCCTTTTGAAAGCCAAAGTAAGTAAACCGACCATGGCTGACGGCAGAATTTTCCCGACAGGCGGCCGGGCCATGCCAGAGGCCCCAAGTTCCGACAGCCCCTATGTCAAAAAGGTCCTGAGAAGGGGATATGAAGAAGCTTAAATATCCCATGCCATGCAGGACTAACTTTGCACAAAATCACTTAATTCTTTGAAAGCCGAGTTGCGCATTGATAGAGTGTTCTTTCGAGTCTGAATCGTGAAATTGCAAAGCGCGCGAACCATGTCGCAAAATCTTCCTATGCCAGAACTTGTCAAGAGCTGTTATCAATACCAATTAGGTGCTCATTCAAGCATTGGTCAATAGCCATGAAGGTTGATATTTGATGGCAGGTTATCTCAGATCAAACTGAAAGGTGGTCTACCTTTCACTGTCCATGAGTAATCTGATCTCTTTTTATCGCGGTTTTTATATACTTTTACTTATGAAAATTAGGAATAAAGATTATATCTGAAGCTCCCCAAGGATTACCATTTTCCTCGACTGGTCACCTATGTCCCGACCCCGGAGCATTATCTCCCTCCGGAGCCATCCCTTACAAGGATTACATAATACTGGTAAAAACTGCCAATGTGAGAAGTGATCCTTCCAATCTTCATTTATAGCTAAATTGTTCGTGGTCCTGGGTAAATTCCAATACATGTATCACAACCGTAACATCCTGTCAAAGTAACCACAATCATTGACCTTGGTAATAATATTACAGTCATAAAAAACAAGAAACCAATTGTAGAATTCCGAGTTGTAATGTCTTGTTTTGGCTCGTTCTCGTCAACGGTAGACTATCTAAAATGATTTATAGCTGTAGCCCCGCTTTCCAGCTGGCCATGTAGTTCCCGAATCTACTCGTTTTCCCTGTGTCGGTGTGGATCTGACTGGCATTGAAGCTTCGAGACATGCACTGGTCTCTTATTGCAAAGCATGAGTCATTAATCACCATGTGATGTTTCTTTAGTCCCTTGGCATTCACTCCTTTTCAAGTTTTCCAGGGGCAAGAATCAAAATTTGTTTGTTTTCCCATAAACGTCTACATACCTCATGTTTGGCGAAAAAAATACTGACGTAAAAAGATACAGGTCGAGTTCAAAACGGTTGTTTATGTCGTACAGTATTCCGAACATGTCATCCGCTAGAGTAAGGCATGGTTTATAATTAGTATAAATCAGTCACCTCCTTAAATTAACCAAAGATTCCAAAGGCTTTTACATAACCCAATCGTGACCTTGATACATACATGGATAGTTCTGATAAAGTACAAACAACGAACCATTAAAGTTTATTGAAAAACTACGCAGACACAATAAATTGAAAATTAAAGTAAAATACAACTTGAGGAAAAATCCTGACCTATATCACTCGGAGCAATTTAATTATCATTTTTTTTTTTTGAAAATTCCAAAGGCAATATTCTGTAATGGATACAACCGGCTGAACTTTATTTGGTCAACGGTCCTATTCAGTTTAAGTACCTTTATTCCTTTCAAAAGTAGCCTGTATCTTTTACAGACTACGGATAAAGACTTCATGCTCCCCTTGGACTCGATGTGGAAAAGACCGTTGAAAACATTGTCAAACCAACTACCCTTTGTTTCCCTCTATTCCAGCGGAAGCGTGGTTGGAATTGGATAATTTACCTCGTTCGATATTCATCCACCTGCAATTTACCCCGGCAACGCAAGTTAATCGTAGCGTATGACATGGTTAATTTTGCGAGATTCTGATCAGAATCGAGGAAAATAGTCAATCTGCGGGTCGTCAGACTGGCCAAATACAGGTGGTTGGTTAATTTCGGGGAAAGAGAAACCAACTGCAGAAGAAGACGTTCATTGATTACTATAAAACTTGAATACTTGCTGCTAGAGAGCAACCAGTTTACTGCATCGTATATTCCCCCACAGACAATACATCAAGGTCATGAGATACTGCCTTGGATCTAATTGGTAGCTCCCCTGCTCAAACCTGGGAGTTGCCACTTCAAACTCTGGCGTATATAAAGATAAACATGATATATGAAACTACGGAAAGAAAAGAGGACAGTATTCCATTCTGGTAATACAATCATGGAAGCACTACCTACTTCCATAATACAATGTGCTACAAACCGGAAAGAAAAAAAAAAACTTTTTCATTCCGGTAATACATTTTTGTATGACAAACCGGCATGACAGTGCTTATGTGAAAAGGGATTAAGTTTCTAAACTTCATTGTATGCTTTGTTTAAATTGAGAAATTCCGATCAGATTTGAAGAAACTAATCAATCGTCGGGTTGGTAGACTTGTCAAATACAATTGTCTGGCTGATTTCGCTGAAAGAAATTCCTTGCGACTTGCAAAGGACTCGATTTACTTCATCTTTTAGACTCTGTCGATTCCACATCAACCTACTGTACCAACTGGCAATAGTTTCCCAACTAAATGTAAAGATAACAATGTGATGATATTAATTCCTTTGTGTTGTTGCGTAACGATGTGTGTGAAGTAAAGACAATGTTCCTGAAACTTAAGAGTGGCAGAAGATTTATGTGTGAGAACATTACAAACGCGACATTTAGAGTGTGGGAGACACTCTTTTCAATGTCACTGACAAAATAAATCTTTTACAAGAGTTGCTTTGGATTGTTTATTGTACCAATGTTATAGTCAGGTAAACCTAAAATTTTCTCAAACTATAAAGGTCTTTCCACTCTTCCCTTCAGTTTTGAAAGTTATGGAACTTCAGTTTGCATCCGATTGAACCTGCACGAACCATGTATAAATTATTTCAGTCTAATCAATACGGTTTTAGTACGTAGTAATCACTCTGACTCTACCTTTGTGGCTGCCAAAGTCTTGTTGATAAAATTTACCTAGGAATGGACAATAAACTCACAACAATTAGCATTTTTATGGACCTATAAACTTTTTGGTGCTTTTACAATGGATCCGGATCTGATCGCCCGGTGTTATTAGTATATCATATTACACGTGTGGCTTGATCCTGGTACATTTACACTTGTCTCGTACTCTGATCCTCCTCCGTGTTTCAGCGGAAGTGGCCTCCAAATGAGTTACGAAATAGAAGCACAAGTGCGTGCGCATCAAAATGTATAAACAAAAAGTGAGAAAGCACAGGTGTAGACTTATGCATAGACCAGCCGGTGGCATGTACACCTTTGAAAGTACTCCTCTCCTTATGTTGCAATGTAAGGTCACCGTTGATCTCGGGTCACCGTTGATCCTAGAGCATTTATACTACAAGCTTTGATCGCCTGCGCGGGGTCTGATCATCCCGTCTTACCAGGATCAAAATCGGGCGACCAGATCCAGATCTGATCTGCGTATACCTGTTTACACTGCAAATTTGATCTTGAGCAGTGGATCTGACCCAGAGCAAGCGATCAGATCCGGATCTAGTGTAAAAGCACCCATAAACACAATCCATCACACCAATAAATTCTCTGACTGGGTAATTAATGATTAAAATCATTTATTACAAATTCGTGACCATACACTTTTTACCATGAGGTATTACTCATATACAACCCATGTTCAAATACGGGCCATTTAAACCAACTTGATTGCAGGCTCTCACCTCCTCTTACAACTTGAACAACTGTTGTGATCAAGGCATCAGTTGTAAATACATGTTGTATTATCCAGAGTAGCTGGTCTATCAAGGACTTGGACGAGCATAGCAAACTATGAGCTCATAAACCCATAAGTACTTCAATTTTTTCACGTTTTCGGAAACTATAGGAAGTGATAATTGAATGGCTAATGAGGCTAATTAGAATCACTGTCATACAATAATTTTCTTCAAATTTTTCACAAAATTTTTAATATGAACTCAATAAGCCCCTTTAAGGCAGTCGAGCCTGCAATGAGATCCCGGAAAATTACATTGTAAGTACTCACTGCACCATTTGTATAGGGAGCTGTTATGTGGAAGGAGGTTGAACGGAGAGTTCTAATATATGCTAATACCTGTCATAATTGACCCTCTCAGAATGATGCTTTGATGTATAGGTTGAAACTCCCAAAAATTTAGGGGCAGGTGCTTTAATACTAGAACACACTGTTTAATTGAAATAAGCCAATGAAGTTTGCCCCTTCCTTAGAACGGTCTTTGAGCCAATGAGCGGCAGAGGGAGAGGTCTAATTTTTGTCACAACTATCTGGAAAGTTTCCGGGGGTTCCCTGAAATACCACGTATAGAATCATGCTCACATGTTACATAAACCCTTATTGGTATACTCTCATCCGCTTTATCGAGCGTCCAAACTTGCAATATGTTTTAATTTCCTAGCAACTGGTTATACTCTGGTAGAAGCGAAAAACCCAAAGTCTTACAGTAGATGTAACAGACGACAACTCCCAATCGTATGAACTACCTAATTCAGTGTAAGCCCTAAAGAAATGCCAAAAAAGATAAAAGAGACAGATTAGTGTGTGACCTTAGCGTTGCAAACCTCACTTCAAAGCGATGTATCTCCTTCCAAATAACAACTCCCTGATTTGTATATTCCCGACAGAAAACATTCCACTCCACTTGTCAGTCGCCCTTACATTTTGATTCGTTGCCGAAGGCGAAAGGAATACATGCAATCAAAATGACGCGAGTGTGTGCAAGTAAATGTGTTTGTGACAATTGGTTCGTAAACACGGTATCTCAAGATAGATACTTCTCATACTTGAAATATAGAAATATTATATTGAAAGGAAAATGCCTATCATTTTTGGTGGTGGAGGTCATAGGTCATGTGAGGTCAACAGAGGTCAAATTCAAAACTCTGTAAACACGATGTCTCTATATAGGAAGCATAGCTGCTTTTCATACTTATCATGTGAGTACTTTATGGTCATAAGATGAACCCTATTTGTTCTGGTAGCGGTCAAAGTTTATCTGAGGTCACTAGAAGTGAAGACACCAAATTCGTAAAAACTGCTTGTAGGCATGATGGACAATTTTCATACTTGGTATACAACTTCTCATATTGAGAGCAAGAAAAGTTCTTGTTTTCAGTGGAGGTTAGAGCTCATTTGAGGTCAAAAACCGAACACCTTGAAAAACACGATGAAGTAGTTACAGGCTTCTATTTATATGACCTAAGCGAATACCACCCTTTTTCTTCAAAATACCAGCTAAAATAAAGTACTCAAAGTATTATATACGATTATTTCAAAGCCTAACTAATAAATATTTTAAATAGAAAACGAACAAAGCAAGTGTTATAACAATGAAACTTCACGCGATCGAAGTCAAACTGTGTAATATCTATCACCTTAAAACCTTTCCAGCTGAATAAGTCCAATTGGCTTGATGTGTACAATACACAAGTTCGAAGAACAACGTTACAGTTTAAGTTCCCGTCTTGCAATGTATTTATTTTTGAAAACCATTTCACAGTAAAGAGATACATTCAAATAAGGCTCACGAATATAACAAACTTGGATGTTTTCTGTCATTGTTTGCTGGAGTTAGAATATGTAAGTGCAGGACAACTCCCTGGTACGTGAACACGCTGCATATTCGACACCTACTGAGAAGGTAAGAATAACTATACTGTAACATGTGACTGAATGTTAATAGAGCCGACGCAAATCTTAAAAAAATAGATTGGAAACTTACCGGATTTATATGAATATCGTTGGGTTGAACGCCATGGTTGTCCAGGAATGTGATGACCCATTCTATCGAAAATAGACGAAACCTGCAGGAACGTGAGTATAAGCAAGTTGGACGTTCACATCAGCCGAGACTTATTGTAACTAGTGCTATAGGAAATGATATGCAAAGGTTAACGTTACCTTAGTCATAGTGGAAAATTTAAAGGAAGGGCTAAACAAAATCTTAATTTTCATATAAATAATAGAAGAACAAAATCTACGCAATTTGGTGAAACTTCCATTCAAACCGGACATGTAGTACTTGAGATACCAGATAATGAATTTACTACATTACAATATATCACTTACATCACACTCGAGTTATATCACTTCCGCATATTAATAAAAAATGCCTTGTTTCCTTTGTTATTTTTTCAGTCTATTGTGTTGAACTTATAGTTAATATGGCCGGATAGGAGCTCCCCATGGGGAATTTGAAGTTTGTAAACTTCCCATGCGTCTTATGCATTTACATTCCAAATAACATGGGATTATGTAGGAGAAGTTAAGTTTAAAAAACAAACAAACGAGTGTTCATTAATGTTCATTAATATCAAAACTGTGAAAGTTGTTTATCACCAATATCTGGATACCAAAGTTGTTATAGTGAATTGCCTACGTTGAAACGCATCAACCTTGAACCTAACGTTGCAAGCAGCAATGTAAATGAATGCAGGGTAAACTGAATAGAGTCAAAAAAGACAATCTCAGACAACTTACCCTTGTAAAGTAATGCCCTGACCATCAGTTTTAAAGTATTAATCCAAAAATTTGGCATGATTAATCCACATATTTGATCGTAGAGTCTCGACAGACCCGAGACAATTCAAATACACAACCATACAATAATAATATATATAAGAGCTACAGCAGTGCCTGCACAGCAGGCAATGGCGATTCTAGGGACTTCCAATCTGAGTGGGTTCTCATAGGGGCGCCTTACGTTGGGTATCACAACCCACCTCCTGACCAAGGTGAGAAGGTTAACGGCTGAGGTGAGAACATTTGTCATTCTATAGGCGATAAATAACAGACAAATGTTCTCTGCAATGCAAATTTTCCACCTAGTTTTTCGTCTAAAATGTGTGTGTCCAGTATACGGTGAGGACATTTGGCATCCCAAGCGTTCTTGATTGTATGAAATTGCACTCTTAAAACAGTTGTCATAAGGACTGTCACGAATAGGGTATAGAGACTCACGGCGAAGAAGGCAAAAACTAACAACAGCTCTGTGGGTGTTACTAGTAGTGTATTGATTGCTACCATAAACCCACGAAAAAAACCAAATCAATAACTTCCTTGAATTGGTTTTTCTTTCTGAATACATACGATTATTGTTGATTAGGGTGACGATGACTCCCTTCAGCCGAAGAATAAAGACTTCCTGCTCTCTTTAGCAGAAGAGAAAAACCTCATAACTTTCTTTGGAAGAAGACGAAAAATCTTTCTTTAGCATTATCAGGATATTGAACTGCTCTCTGTGGCAAAACACAGGTGTCTACTCCCTATGTCAGTAAACGAATACCTGTTTTCTCGAGCCTGCTCATTTCAGCGCAAAAAAGTGACTAGCTTACATTGTTTGTGAGCCAGATATATTTTGCTAAACAAACAATGTTTAGCAAAATATATCTGGATCACAGCCAAGCATGGCCAATGCTTCCTTTCGATACAATAAAACTTGTAAAATTAACGTGGAGGCTGAAAACAAGTAATTTTGTGTCCTCTCTCCGTGGCAAGAACAATGCCTCCACCATTCTCGCGTCACCAGTACTGGGGTGGGGTGGCATCCCAAACACTCTAGAATAAAGCAAATCCCACTTTAAGCACAATCTTGTATAGCTATAGTACTTTTTTGCGTCTACTATATGTGAATCACCAATTGACCTATGGGAGAAAATCTGAAAATGTTTTATCCATATGCTTTACATTGCACATAAAATATTTTGGCTCGTAGAATCTCGCATTATTATTATTAATACACGTCGCTGGTCGCAAATGGCCCGCAAGCCGCCGCTTGAGAACCTTGGTTGTGTGTAGTTCACTGCACAATGGTACTACTACTATTGCGGTACTCACAGGCACTAAGGCTTCTTAGCAACTTGACCAGACAATAAGGTGAGCCTTTATAAGAAAGTAATCCTGTTTCGCATGAACTTAAGAATATCCAGTCCGTATATTTGGGCAAATATTTCACGATTGCCCACAAAAAACACTTGCTCCAGTAATTTTCGCCCGATAATTTCATATTTTGTTTGTAGTAGAGAATGTGTCAGTGACCCTTCGAACCTCTGAACAATTTTGTGAGTAAAACATGAATGAAAACGGAACTCTTTTACACGTATTACAGTGCTAAGCTAGCATGTGCCTGTCGCTAATCACGTCATACTGACAGGTAACCAGCTTGGGAAGTTTTCCAACGTGCTCTTATAAGATATCCTCGTAAAATGCCCTTTTTGCTTACTCCCTACATGTTTTTTGATATATGTGAGTTATTACTTTCCAGGTATTATTGTGAGCCACTCGAAACATTCACAATTTTCATTTATCTCGTGTCAGACCTACTTTTGACACTTTTGTATTGTTGTATAATTATCCTTCTACATTTAAATTGTACACTTCTTCACTGGGGTAACACCAATGTAACGTCACTGAGTATGTATCCCATAGAAAGATGAACTGTCAGAAATATATGCCATTCACAGTACAAAGCAAGCAGGGCTCACTTTTACAGAAACGTTGTGTACCTACAGCTCACGATCTTTTTAAATACCAACTTACCAGTTATGCCAGCACAAAATATCCACATATTTAGAGAGGAACTTTAAGATTTGTCTTAACATAAAAAATTGATGTAATTTGAAATTTTGCAAAGTGCTGTTGCTGTTCATTTCTTCTTTCCTCTACTATGTCCTCTGTCATCATTCTTCTTTTGTATTGTGTACCCAAGAAAGGGACCAGACTCCGAAAGTTATTATTTCTGGTTTCTCTCCATGTAGCATTATTTGCATTATTGTCTCTTAATCCATATGTAAATATTTCTAGGCACTGTTATGTATTTTTAGCATGTTATGTTATCTTTGTCATAAATTGTATGTAATGAAACAGTGAGCTACCATTGCGGACAGCCTCCTGAATGCAGCAACTTCCAAATTAAGTAAACTTCGATTACAAAATTTAAGTAGTTACTGTACAATTTCTTTTAATTTGTGTTTGTTTGTAATATCGGACATTTGCAAGTTTAAGAAGATATGACATCCCCTAAACCAGAAGTTGCTAGTAACAGTCTGCCAAATTATGTTTAGGAATAATCCTAAGTTCTAAATACATTTCATAACTGCACTTTTTTTGACATTCATTAAATCATTACAGCCTCACTCTGGGTGGTCAACAATGACTTGTACAGTTCCCAATTAAGCTCACACACATACACACACACTTGTTTGACAATATTGCCTTCAGATAATTCAGATTACTGCAGGCTTCTCTGGCTCTGTCTTTTAGGTGTATTGAACAGATGTTTTGGTGAAATTGGAGGAGGGGCTAGAGGTAAATTTAGTAAGGAGAATTTTTACTCTCCGGCCGGGATTAGAGAGCCTTTAATTGACGATAAATTGACCATGCTCGGATTTGAGCATACGCTTCTCAAAACATAATTGATCTTTCTCCGAAAAGCGTAAGGTGTTCTCTAGACTAAAGTGACTATTGGTCAAAGGCCCCAAAGTTGCACTTTTTCAAAAGAGGGATGTACAATCTGTCATTACACAAAGATTTGAAACATATCATGGAATTAATGTGAATTTCAAATTTGAAGTAAAAGTTGCTTTCGGTAAACATTCACTAACAAGTGGTAAGCATAGCAGATTTGTGTTACGGTTTCTTCTCCAACAGATTCGGTAGTATTTAAAATTAGCAACAATTCTCCATACTTGGTTGGGAGTCCAAAGGTATAGCCTGTTATAGCAAATAAAAATGAAAAATGCAAAAAATGGCTATTCAAAAAACTCCAGAAAAATTCAAGGGGGGTAAACCCCATAAACCCCCTTGAATCCGCCATGACTGCAATTAAGTAATGTAAAATGCCCTACTCGTAAACGGTTAAACATAAAATGGGTGTTTGCTGCACACTTAATTATACTAACAGCTACCATCATCACTTTTCATACGTTCAATAAGTTATGTTTAAATATTTGTGCCAAAAAGTTATTAAAAATTCAAATAAAAGAAGAATGTTATATATGAGGGTACCATGTTAAGTGCATTTATATTTTAAGATACAAATTGAGACGTTTCATATTTACCACAAGGGAGACAAATTTAACTTGCTCTTCAACATCGAATGTATTTATATGTATACCAAGGTTTTTAATGCAAATTTTCATTCCTTAACGCTAGCAAAAATGCAACTAATTAGGCTTTATTCAAAAAAGGGGAAAGTTACGAGGACATCCTTCCCTTGGTTCCAGTTTACGTTATATTTTCCAAAGGGAGTATTGCTCGTGTTATTTGGAACGCGTTATGCTTCCAGTGCAAATTATCCATATTTCTCCTAATCGCTTTGCTAGATAAGAAGTCCATTTAATATTTAAAGAGGTAGTTTTTCTTGTTTCTCAAATGTTTGACATTACGAAAAGGAAAGGCCATCAGTACCCTCGATAAGACAGCTACTTTCACAATTTTAGCAAGTAAAACTGGACGAAAACGTTATTGCTATCAAAAGAACCGCCATGGCCCCTAAAAAGATGTAAAAGCTTTGTTTATTGTATGTTTATCTATGTCCTCTTGACAATATCAGTCCTCTTGAGATTCCCCGAATGAATGGTGCCTAACACGCTGAACGGATTTTTTTAGAAAAGGTGCCGAAAAAGAGAATGTTGAAGGTTTTGTCAAATCATTGAAGGATATGTACGGTAACATGTGAGAGCGATGCGTTGCTGTGACGACGGATAACATCATACCAAACCTGACAAAAACAGGCGGAAAGACAAAGAGATAGAAAGAATAAAAAGTTAGAAATAGGATTAAAGACCTGTTGGCTTGGCAGAGATTAAATCTTAAAGATAAGGACATTCGTTCAGTGACAAATGGTGAGGTCATACGAGGATACTTAAGTTTCTTACGCAATTAAGAGTCAGGAAAACGTTGAAATGCAACATGGAATAAACAAATTTTTTTGCATGTACCAAAATTAATGGACTCAGAATAACAAGAAAAAAGTTATGCATATAGTAATTACTTCTAATGTATATTTACATACTGTTTGCTAAACTGTAGGGCAAAGGAAAAAAGGGAGAGAAAAATGACCAATAAGATATCTGTCAAATACTCAGAAAACTGTAGTCTCTTAACACACATGTTATCTTTGAAGTCTTTAGACACTAATTTGAGGGGGTGGAAAGAACAATGCATGGGTTGCCCGTACCAACATTGACCAGTACAGCTGGTTGAATGAAATCATTAAGGCTAACGCCCCTTCGCTCACCCCTCTCCCCATAATACAGTTTTACTGTCGCCAGTAAGACATTTTGTGTGGCTCAAAATTAACATCTTAGATCCGTAGTTCTCAAACACGGCCCTCAAGCCCTCTCAGTGCGGCCCCGACTTGAATTCACATTGAAAAAAGACTAGAAATTCAAGAACAGAGGAGAGTTCGGGGAAAGAAAATGCCTCATGTTAAATATTTATCTCAGACTATATCGTTAGTAGTTACTACTTCAACGCGAATGAATCCTAAGGGAGCTCAACCTATCAGTGGTCCCCTTTTGTAGACTTTATTTTCTGTATCTAGTGGTAATGAAGATGCTCGAAATTTCATGGTTATGAAACGCAAAGCCCCTGGAATCAGGAAAATCTCAAAAGTGTTGCACGTTGGTGCAAATTTAACTTTTGCAATGTTAAAAGTAGTGACAGACCACGAAACGGTCTTTACAATGCTTAGTCTGAGCCCGCTGTGTGCACACCCATCATAAATAGCAGTCAGATTCGCTTTCGTAGGACTTTTTCGGGCGGAATTATTGTTCTACTGGCAAATTATATAATACATCCTACTCACCCACATATCCTCCGCATCATCAAAGCGATCGGTCGTTACTTCGAGTTAGGCTGTTACAAAATAAGTTATGAAGAGTGGTTTTGTGGTATAGATTTATTATTGCACATCCAATGCCATATGGTTGCAATTACTTTGTAGATACTAAACATTAGCTCCCTTTGCCACTGCACTCAACACGGATCCTTAATCAGGACCTTGGACCCCTCGCCCTTTGAAGGATCGCTTTGCGTTCCTGAAGTCCCTTTTGCACCTCCATCCCCATGACAGTATCCTGATCAAAAACCCTTTCGCTCTAGACCTTTGTAATTCCTCTTAGCACTGCGATGGTGTATTGCAGCGTACACAGGGGGAGGTTAGATAATCACTCTGTGGGACCATTGAAATATCTGGCAATATCTCCAGACTACCATTGAACAACTTACGAACAATAAGTAGTTCATCATCGTTAAGTTTAAACCAAGACTTCATTCTGACTGAATTGCAAGTTTCGTTAGCCCCAAAGCTAAATTTGGTTCGTTGTTCGATGTTAGCCTACATGAAAAGTTGACGACAACTTACCCTTATCTAAGACGCAAATGGTAGCAGTGTAAACCACCTAAAGAAATCTACAACCATGAATGGGCTTGAAGAGTACTTGCTCCAGTAAGACTAGACCCCGGCTGGTAAAACCATTTTAAAATGTGTGCTTCAGTTTGAGAAGTTATAAATTTAAAGACCACTTGACATAGGGAAAAGATAAATTTTTGGATGAAAACTCGATCTCAATTTAAGCTTGCCAGAAAGCGAATCCTCACCTTCCCAATTCTTAATGTTTGAACGTTTGAAATACTAATGACTTAACCTAATCCTCCGTGAATCTTTAATGGATCTTGAGAAAAATTTGGGACAAATTACAGGTGAACGTTGCACTTCTACTGACGTTAGACCTTTTAAAGATCTGTAAATTTAAGAACACACGTAATAACACGACCAGGTCGTGAGAGCTGAAAGCTACCTTAAAGGGACAATGCAGTCCTCCAATTTGAATAAGTGAATAAAAACATCCTACTTTAGAAATGGCTTGTTTCAATCATGTAACAATATTTTTGTTGGTTACTCACTTGTTCAATTCATGCAGAATAAACTCCAGAGTTTACCTTCAATATTCAATGTTTTTGTACAGAAACATAATGAAGTGAGCGAATTAAGTAAGATCTGCAAGATTTGGCAGAGTTTTGAAAATTAACTTGGAGTGACTGCTTTATCCCTTCAATGGACCACCTTTTGTTGCAACCAGTAGTCCAACCCAATAAGAGGAGGGTTAAGTTCAACAAACCAAAAGACATACAGCACCAGATATATACCGAATAATGTCCACTGGCTAGATCAGACAGAGGAGTAAACCTTCAAAGGGTTTACAATCACTTGTTTACATCAATCATCAGCATCCCTATTAACTATGTAACGGCACTCTGAGGGTGTAACTGTTAGAATCGAAGTGAACCAAGAAGCAGGAAACCCCAAAGGACAGAGACACAATAGATGACATGTGTTTCCAGGCAGTGTTTTCGCAAAATAGGCACTGTAGCTAAAGTCCTACCAGCCTATTTTATTTTGCTATTGTTGTAACATTTTTATAAGAGGGATTTCTCATTGAAGAAATGTTTACCAACTTACCAAACATACAAAATATACTTCAAGATGATAGTAATTCCGTCTAACTAAAAATCACGAAAAAACACTTCAACGTAAACTAGACAGTCTACTCCATCATGGAATGAAATGAAGGCGAGTTTGACGAACCTTGACCTTTAGTTGTGTGTTATATAATCACACGTATGACACCTCACTGCGTTCTTGGTATTCCCATGTTGTCATAAGTATCTGTATTTGACGTTTTGGTTAATTGGTACCTCTGCATAACGGACGGACATGACAGTTGAGGGGCTACCTTCATAAAGGCCTTAGACATAACGTGGTGTATCCATCCATAATTCTCAGTTACTCGGCTTGTTGTTGGATTTGAAATCATTTAACCTTATCGTTGAAGATGTTCAAGTGAAGTAACCACGAACGCTGATAATTGCAACTGTATCATATTGAATGTTACATGACAACCCCTTACTTCTTTGAAACTTCAAACCGAAAAAGAAACACGTTGATTATCCTCACACCAATTAAATTTCTAGCAAAGAGAATCTATTTTTCTATTCTTGCACCGTTTAGACAATGCATTGACGTCATGGGATAACCAAGATTGATAATATTTCTCATCAACGTCAAAAGGAAAAGTACTGTGTGTATAGTCAAGCTCAAAGAACCGTAACTATTTAAACGGAGATCGGAATTGTGCACCATACTTTTGCATCTTCTCTTCAACACGATTTTTTTCAAATTTTTAACGCTTTAGCAAAAAACAATTTTTAACGTGAGTGCCTTCTCTGCACCGCTCATAGTTCGTTGCTTAATTGTTAAAAATTATAGTAAGTGAACCCACATAGCTTTATCTCATACCAAATAGCAGCAACTAATGGGCGATAAAATTGAAAAGAAAAGTTTAACGCGCAACTCGGGTATTTGCTAACCAAAATACTTTGGGAATTGCTAGAAACTTTAATTTTGAAGCCAAAGAAACGTTATCATCGTCAAATGTTTCGGTGACAAAAATGACTATGGAAGTGGCGAATAAGTTCTGAACTGTTTTCTACTATACTAAGCCACGCTAGTATGCTAACAATTGTCATCTTCGTTAAAGCTAGTGAAAACGATAGTTAAATATTTCAAACAGTCACTCTTAATTTCAGACATAAATATCAATAGCAAATAAGAATACTGCAGCAGGAATAGAAGTGGTTATTGATCATTATGATTAATGAACTCGAAACAATAAAATGGACTGGAAAATGTGAGCACAAAAGAAATTTGGGCTTAACACCGCATTTGGGATTCATTGTATAATTGATATTGCACCTGACTGGGTGGAATATCTGTCGGTGATAGTTATTATCATGGATCTCTTTGGCTCACACAAAACCAACTTTATTATCCCCACAACACACTAAAAACCTTGCAACTCTCATATTCTCGCTGCGTGAGTAGCATGAGACCTGCTTATTGATCCTTTGTTTGAATATAATGTAGCGGCGTGATTTCCAAGCCAATATTGCTGACTTGATCGTTAAAAATTCATCTTCTTATTCTGCGTCAGATCAGTCCAGCGTCTCAGTGTGGTAAGAATTTATGCAATGAAAAAGGGGACGTTGTGAAGTAACTTAAACCACATAGCAAGACGATAACTTATACTTACAATACACACCAATAGAACGATTTCATCTAGTTATGTCTGTAACCCTTTGTCTAATGAATAAAGTAATCGATTGGGACTCTAATTGAAAGAGTGGTGAAAGTGTCTCTCGGTTATAGCAGTGCTGAATCAACGTTGTACTTCTTTACCCATGAGCATTGAAACCTTGCTAAGAAAGACAGGAATCATGAGTAACTTATTATCGACGGGCAACACAATCAAGACAATAATTACCGAAACAAAGTTGGTGGTTGAACGGTACTGTAATCAATAATATATTTTGCACTTTGGTCTTCTGAAGGCAAGTTTTTCACCTATAAAAAGTGCAACAGAATGATGAACTTGAAAACATAATGTTTGATCCTGAGATATTTCGAACAAGGTTATGAAAGCTGAATCAGTAAAACCTCTTAAAACATTTTTGGAGAAGGAATGTTCTACCTCAGTGGTGGGGAACCTCCGGTCTTTGGGTCATATACTTCCCTAGACAGAATTAAATACGGCCCTCTAGACACTTAAGACACACTTTAAAATTCAATTGGTATTTGTTGAACATGGAGAGAAAGTTGCCTTCTCAAGCTTACCAGTGGCCTATTAAGAAGGGTACCGTAGGTCACACGTGCTAAGCCACAACAACCTTGCTCTCCCTTTAGATGACTTTCTGAGGGCGTTACTTACTGTGCGGGTTTAAAGAAAGTGCCAACTGTGGTGAGTAAGCAACTTATTCCTCATCTGCTGACCCTCTTAGTGTAACAAATGAACTTTGCAGATTTCTCAACCATAGGTATGCTTGTTACCTCACGAGCATGTTGCTCTAGGGATAGCGTAGCCACGTCAAGTTTGTCTCTTAGGTTTAAGCGAAGTGGCATCGAGAGAGAAAAGATAGGCCTGATTTAGTGATCAAGGCAAAGTACGTGAAGTTGAAATTGACTTGTCAATCAATCCTGACCGACAGTCCATTTGGTGGTACGTTCACCACTGGAAGGAAAAGGGCATGCACAAACTGACATTTTGCAATGATTTTTTTTATTTATATTTACTTGAGGCATCCTTTGTGAAAGACCTGAGTACAACGTTTTTGTCTCTCGCGCAAACGCACAAGCCACAAGCGTTTAATGTCAATAGGTCATCGGTGCAGAAAGAATGTATACCATATATACATTAGCATATGTTCGGAAGACATAAATCCCCTAGATACACAGGCTTAACGAACACATCTAATCTGTATATTTTGTAAAAATGACATATCCTATAGACATGTATCAGGTTTTCCAATCTTTTATATTAAATAAATAACATAAATTATATGAAATTAATAATACATTCTTGACACTGTACTGTCTAATTGTGCTAACATTCAAGTTACCAAATATTAATAAATGTCTGCTGCTACTCTTTTAGAAAAGCATTTATGAAAAAAACAAACAAATTTCTTTCGACATGCAACATTTTACCAATAATATTGTCGTTCCAGAAGCATTGGTCACAACATAGTACATTTTAAGTAATCAATCCGTTATCATGAGACAGAGTAAAGAGTTGTCCCATTCGAATATCAGTTGTAAGAATGACACATACAACTGTAAGTTTGAACACGAGGGCAAAACTCTGAACATGTTTTACAGTGATCACATGAAGCCGTTCAAAAGGTTTTCATTACATAAACATGGGCGTGATTGACCATTTAGTGTACTAAGAAATTTTTGATCAATTTATTAGAGCCCTCAAGATTTCGAAGAAAAAGACGAACAACTGTGAGGTACTACTTTTTCCATAGCTAAGCGCACTCAAGAAAACGAAGTGCAAAAATTGCCCTTGAAGAGCAGTTTTCTAGAACTTACCGATGCCTTAATAGGGACTGCACCCTAAATGCTGTAAATAGCCCTGCACGATTGATGTTTGCTCAGCACTTTGAAAAGTGCTACACCAATTTTCTAGAACAGTTATGATCAGATTGACGTAAATGTCAGCAAAGTACGTACTTTGTGTCTTATTTTCTTAAATTCCTACTTATTTAGTGCTTTACCCGCCCCATGCAGTAATTTCTTCCAACAATGAGTATGACCCTTTTTTTCCTAAACACTAAGAAGTAACAGTTCATTTAATTCCTTGCGTTGTGGTTACAATGTACTATAAATGTCCATTGTTCTTGAGTTGTCTTATAGGTTTTTGTATTATCTTTAGCTTTCAACTTTCACATTTTACTGCAAATACACAGTACAGTACCGTACACGCATACCGAGACTCATGCCGTCATAATTCGCATGGCCAGATTTAACTTTCCTGAATTTCTTTGAATGGCTTACATATAGGCCACCTAAGTAAGTAGCCAAAAGAACACAATTTGGATGCTAAATATCTATGGCAACCACTAACATAGCTTACAACTAAATTATAATTTATAAAATCTTTCAAAGAACCTTGCGTACTAGTCACATAATAGAAATATGAGGTTGTCAATGGCGTAATTGCAATTGTAGTCATTTGTGGTGAGAAGGCATGCAATGAAGGTGTTGATCATAGGTATAGTATAGCGTGACAGGTGTATTATCCATGCCCATTACCAGTTAACTATTATCTTTGCATCACAAGACGAAGTTATATTTATTTCACGATTCTGTTAGCCATATAATCATGTAGGTAGTTAGGGTCACTCAGAGTTACCCTAGGTCATTTCTAACTTTAGTGAGACACTGAGAATGAACACGCGTAGTGTTACTGGAATTTAGTTTCCAACTTGGCTCAGCAAGAAAAACTTACCTGCTACACTACCAACTGTGCTTAGCAGTTTCAAGAACAAGACCGAAAGACTTTGGCATCTACGTTTTGTTTCTGAATTTAAAAGTAAATTTCGAGTAATTTAAGTGACCATGATGGTGTTTATCTACAGTCGTCTTAGCAAGGACTTTGATAAACTCTAGTGAGGCTTTCTGACTCGGTCTTATAGTTGTAAAGCGGGACTAGATTTAGAAATCTATTTGTGTAAAAAAAGGCATATCGGCACCTGTTAGTTTTGCTTGTATAAATAGAGATACATGAACTTTGGACAAACAATGAAGTACGAATCTCACAAACTTCACATTCACTCAGCGACAATGTCACCGATTTGACATATGATGTTAAGAATGCCGTAATGCTGATAAAGAGTAATATCGTAAAAAGCATGGCTTTTGATTAATATATTTATTTTGAAGTTTACGGCAAGGTTCTTCGATGACATTGAGGATGATAGGCGTGAACTTACGCAAAGATGTCAGTAAAGATTAATGTAATCAAACCAGTTAACTGTAAAGGAAAGAGGGAAAATGTTAAAGACACCTGAGACTAAACGAGAGGTCGATATCGAGTGGCCGTGAGGTGCAAAACATTTTATGGTAACGAAGGCTCTCTTGGAATTTTAAACGTTCTCGAGAGAACGACGTATAACCGACAGCAATACGTAACAAAAAGGACTAAATGAATGCTCCTTCGATGGTGATGCCGATGAAGAGTCATAATTTTTGAAAGGGCTGTGATCCTGTTGATATGATGCAATATACATATGGCAGAAACACTTTCGTAACAAGGTTTAAATAACATCTTGACTATTCATACGCAGCAACTGACATTTCTGTGGGACAGACTGTAAGAGGAGTGTAACTGGAGTGGTTGATATTTTAGGCAGACGTCAGATGACATTTCGTAGTTTCTCAGTCTTGTCATGTCATGAACTTTAAGATTTTGGCAATGTCAAAAGTTGCTCCAGTCCTACATATGGGCACTAAGTCAATGAAAATTCGTTTATGCGTCATGTATGCGGCCCCAGGCCCTTTCGTTGCGGGCCCTTGAATTGACTTAAGGTGTTGAGAAAAAAATTATATTCGATATGAACAAAACGTGGAGGTGAGTAAAATATGTAATATGAAGTTACTGTTTGACTCCTTCCAAGTTTGCGCTTCTGAACTTGGGTACTTAGGACAAATAACAGACTGAGAGGAATTTTGCTTGTTTAGCTATATCTAGGTAAGACAAATTTCGTGCAACTTTACTCTTGAAAATCACATGGTTAGTAAGTTAGTAAGCTAGTTAGTTAGTTAGTTTGTTAGTAAGCTAGCTAGCTAACTAGCTAGTTCGTTAGCTAGCTAGTTAGTTAGCTAGTTACTTAGCTAGTTAGCCAGCTAGTTAGCTAGTTAGTTAGCTAGTTATATACTTAGCTAGTTAGTTAATTAGTCAGTTAGTTAGTTAGCTAAGTAGTTAGTTTGTTAGTAAGTTAGTTAGTTAAGTTAGTTTAGTTTAGTTAGTTAGTTAGTTGGTAGGTTAGTTAGTTAAATAGTTAGTTAGTTAGTTAGTTCGTTCGTTCGTTCGTTCGTTCGTTAGTTAGTTAGTTAGTTAGTTAGTTAGTTAATTAGTTAGTTAGTTAGTTAGTTAGTTAGTTAGTTAGTTAGTTAGTTAGTTAGTTAGT
>WURT03003873.1:0-16859 GCA_009936505.3 Holothuria glaberrima
CTGGTTCATTCAGTAGTTGGCTCAGTTTCATTACATTCAGCAAGGAACCACAGTGCCCATTGGGCTCTTGTTTGAAAGTCCCATTGACTCTCAACTCTCTGGCAAGGAGCTGAAGAGTTAAAACCAAATATTACTCTCAAAGGAGTTTTGTTCCCAAAGGGACACTAAGACTTAACATGACCAACCTCTTGCACTTCAGACCTCTTCATCAAGGGTCTGACATCCATGGCCCTATGCTAGACTGGCTGAAAAGAGCAGATACTACACATGATCTTAGCCAAAAGAAAGAGTAATTTTCAGTATGGTGAGCATAAAGAAGCATAATTTACAACATCACAAGTTAAAAAAGTGCAAAAGATTGTTGCTCCATATTATTACATGGATGTTAGTTGTGTTGAGCATGATAAGTATCCTGCATTGAATAGTACAGAAGTAAATGTTCATGCTTCTAACAATAACATAATAATTCTGGGAACAAACCCGCAGTGAACTGCAAGAAGACTTAAATAGTAGTAGATTCACTAATGAGTTCTTATGGGATAATGCTAATGTTGTAAAATATTTCTGACATAATGTAATGTTTCTCAGATTTGTTAGCAATGTGACAACATTGTCTAATTTGGAGCTCATAAAATTTGCTGGTTTACACCTGGATTATCTTTCAGTTTGTGTATTTCTTCCTCAGGTTTGGTTTGTAAGTTTCATCTGTTTCTTCATTGACAGCTGGTTACTAAATGTTTTGGGAGGCCTGAAATTATGATGTATTGTTTCTTTCATAGAGTTGTCAATGAGTGGAATAGTCTTCTTGAGTGGGTTGTTAACTTTACTTCAGTTCACTGCTTTAAGGTTAACATTGACAACTTCTTCCATGACTGTGATAGAATCTAATTGTACTAGGTTTACTCGGTGTTGGTCTGGTTGTTTGTTTTAGTAAAGGATTTGAACTTCAGGGCATCTTATGGTGCATTTGCCCTCCTTTGCTCTTAAGGCTGTTATGTTACATTACATTATGTTATGTTACATCTTAGAATAGCGTAAACTAAAAATTTACAGTAGCATTTTGCTACAGTCATTTTACATTTGGCTTTGTGTGTGGGAGGTAGATTTTTATTAAATGTAGATAGTTCATGGCCTGTTGTGCATATACAACAGTTAACTATGAAAGAGTTACAGGTAGTCATTGTTATCTTTTTACTAGATTATAAAGTTTCTACATCCTTTTTCTCTGAAACAGAGGACCGAGCATTCATTGAAACAGCACTTGCCTTTAACGGGAAATATCAATTTATCATGACTACTGTGAATGACGATTTTGGCATTGACAGGTATGGAATATCACTTCAGTATACATTAGCACTTAAGTACTGTAATTATTCAAAGTAGTTAGGAATGTTTATATTGATGCCATAATGAAGCAAAACATTTTAATTTGCTGTGTTGAAAGTAAAAGTATGAGCAATTTGTTACATCAACATTCAAACTGTTTTTTTTTTTAAACACACTCACACCCACAATGGTCTGAGCAAGGCTATTGAAACTATGTGCTTACCCATTTTGGATTCCACTTTTTTACTCAGAGCCTATTTTAGAAATTTAAGTCATGGGTTTGGCATTTAGCTCATCACAATAAAGAAACACTAGAGACAATCATTGGACCCATTTTTGATTCCTTGACGTAGTCAGAGGAATCTGTGGAATGGTGATGCCGTGCGTGTGTGTGTAGGTGTGTGTGTGCATGTGTGTGTGTGTATGTATGTGTGTATGTATGTGATGCTTGGCTTGTAATCACTGTCTCAAGAATGGTAAACTCAATGGATCTCATATTTTACATGTAGATATCCCTCATTGATTAGATGATTCCTGTTTTTTTTTGGTGAAGGTCAAAGGTCATTTGGGGTCACCAGAGGTCAAATTGTAAACACCTTGGAAATTGCTCATAAACAGTCTCTCTCAAGTTGTGTAACTTCAAGGAATCTCATACTTGTCATGTGCATGGCCCATAGTGGGAAGATGATCCCTATTGTTTTTGGTGGAGGTCAAAGGTCATTTGGGGTTACCAGAGGTCAAAAGGTCAAAATCTTGTAAACACTATATCCCTAGAAGCATAACTCTGAGGGATCTCATACTTAGCATGTGGTTTGCCAAAATTGAGTAGATGATCCCTTTTGTGTTTTGTTGAGGTCAAAGGTCATTTGGGGTCACCGGAGGTCAAAATCTTGCTAACACGATATCTCCAGAAAGGTAACTGTGAGGGATCTCATACTTACCGTGTAGATTGCCCATACTGAGTAGATGATCCCTATCATTTCTTGTGGAGTTCAAAGGTCATTTGGGGTCAACAGAGATCAAAAGGTGAAAATCTTGCAAACACTTTATCTCAAGAAGGATAACTGTGAGGGATCTCATGCTTGTCATGTGGATGATTCATGTTTGTTACAATATATACATATGTCAAGTTAAGGAGTCACTAAGCCTTTTGGCTTTCTGGGTTTTTTTTATTTCCAAAAGTCCAGAGGGCAAAAACCAAATTTTACCTTGGGAGGGGTTCTGCTTCTTAAAGGAACCATGCCCCCTGAAGGGACACAAGACTAGGTATGACCATCTTCTTGACCTTCAGACCTTTACATCATGGATCTGTCATGCATGACCCTATTCTAGAAAGAATGGCTAAACTAAGAAGATAGTACACACACCTACAGTAAGTGATTACTGAAGGCCTGATGGTTATCCTGTTTTATTATTTTCATGGCTAATATACGGACGGTAAGTAGCATTCAGTGGTATTTCATGTTCTTTGAAGTGGAAAGTATCGTCAACTTAATTTTTCAAGCATTTACGATTGTTTTTTTTTTCTTTTCGGTAGTGTTTGGGAGTCAGGAAGTAATATTGTGTGGTTACTGCAGTGTACCAAGGTAGAGCCAGGACAGCAGTGTCCTGTAGTACCTTTCACTAATGTCATTACACTGGAGAAACTTGTTATTTTCATGAGAGGGCTGGAAATGTCTAATGCAGTAAGTATGCAGAAGCTTTTAATTAAAATGGAAAAGAGAATTTACTGACTTCTTCTACATATTCAGGGCTCGATTTTAACAGGCGTACGGTTGCCCAAGACAACAAAATCTGTGAGGGACAATTAACCAAACAGTACAGGGTTGGTTGTCCATCGGACAACCAAAGTTCATGCAAAAAGGCAACAAATGGCTTCTACGCTTACTGCAAAATTTGTTTTTGGGCAACTAAATTTTCTTTTGGACAACCAGAACTTGCAGGCAGGTTGTCCAATGGACAACCATAGAATTTCCTTAAAATCGAGGCCTGCATATTGGTTTTATTGAATGACATAGATGGAAATGAGTGAATTATATATTCATTCTGTTTCAGATCTGACAAGAATGAAGTTCTTGCTTTTTGTGGTGGTGGGAGTAGTTATAGAAGTAATATTAATAATGATAATTCTAATAATACTGGTAATAAAACTGATGATAAGCATGACAAGAGTGATAATAGTATAATAGTATACAAATAATGAATGTTTTTAAGTGCAATTGTATGAATAATTTCATGAGTTGAAAGACTGAATGATCTATTCAACAGGACGAAGCCGAGTTGAATAGAATGTCCAGTCTTTCAACTGATGAAATTATTCATGCTGTCGCACAAGTGGAAAACATTCTTTATTTGTTTTATATAACGCCTAACTACCTAAATCATAGATTTTGGTCAAAATTTGATTGTAAGTTACCTCCATGGCTGACGTCACTGCCGTGGATTAGTATATACTAACCCACGACCATGGGTTAGTACTGACTAACCCATGGCATGTGATGACCAATCCTCCAATTAGATGTAGAGGAATTAATAAGGTGTAATATAATTAGGAATAATTGTATTTCCAATAATGATAATAATACTAACAATTGCCACAGTGGTGGCTGGGGTTGACGATAGAAGCAGTAACTGTGTTGACGATTTTGTAAAACCTGTTTTGAAGACAACTGTTTTACAACAGCGAACATGACATAAAGAGGAAGCCTATGGCTTTGAAAAAATATGCGTCTTTCTAGCTACTAATCTATTTTAAATGTATAGGTAAAGTTATTTAATAAAAGATGAGACTAGTTTTGTTGGTACCATGTGATTATGTCATCTTTACATGAAAGAAAGTACTTGATGTTATTACTTACATGTGTTTATCCTCTGTAATGCTCACATGTGAAATGTCTCTATCCAGAGTAAGAATGGTAATTGTTGATGTCCGCAGGTCGAGTTGACTGAAGACTCTGCCATCAAGTTTCTTCAGCTTGACATTCCAGTCTTGTACTTGTCAGGATCATCTGAGCAAGCACCTCAGCTGAGAACGCTTATGAACACCCTTGCTGTTGAGTATGTGGGAAATGTTGGATTTATCCTCATAAACAGGTATTATCAAAGTCAAAATAAGTGTAAAAGTGTATGAAGAAATTGCAAATATGTAAGCTAGAAAAAGAAAGCAAGATGTTTATGAAAGGTTCATAAATGATATTGAAAGTATTAGACTTAATATTAAGAAAAATCTATGCACTTGTGATGGCTTGTGTGTGTTTATGCAGTGGCATCACCAGACTTTTCGAAGTGGGGGGCACTGGGGGGCCAAGTGGTCCACAGGAGGAGCACACCCAAATGCAATATGTTGTGTGATTGTCAGCCTGGGGGAGGGGTCTAAGGGAAGGGGGTGTCCCTCTCCCCTTTAAAAATTTTTGAAAAATTGGATGTCCTTACATACAATCTGGTGCCACATATGCTACCTTTTGAAGTAAAATTTGTGTTAAAAAATTTATGTATTATTAGGAACTAAAAAAAAAAAAATAGCCCTATGGTCTCCTTTGTTTACGCCACTGGTAGGCCACAAAAATATAAATCACAATTTGACCATTGGGTTAGCCTTACTCGCACTAACGATTTAATGATTGGGGGTGAATGGGGACAGTGAATCATGTTCTGAATTTTATGCGCTGAGCTTTATTGAATACGCATTGAAGAAGGCAACAAAAGTCGCAATTTTTTACAGTTTTCAAACATAAGATCTGGCTAAAAGATAATCGATGTGGGACTCAAGGCCCCAGTAGTCTCACAGCTTTTGAAAGTAAAGGGTTGAAACAATAGCTGTGAACTACATCTTCCAATAAAGCTGTCCTTTGTACAGTCTAACAAATAGATGCATGCGAAGCGCATCACAAAATTACAGTTTTGAGAACATTTTGTGCAATTTTAGTCATATGTTTAAGTGATTAAGTGATAGCGGGTCCTCATTTTCATATCAAGATCTAAGTTAATGGTGTGTTCGTGTATAATATTTGTCATACCCAAAATCTCATTTGGGGGGCACCAGGGGGGCATAACCAATCTTTAGGGGGCACATGCCACTTGGCCTCCCTTGGTGATGGCACTGTGTTTATGTATGGGTGTGTGTGCATGTATTTGTGATGAATTACTTGTTTTCATCATATGTCAAGAAGGATAACTCTGATAGCTCTCATACTTGGTTTGTGGGTTTGCAAATTGCAAGGAAGAAACCTACTGTTTTGGTGGAGGTCAAAAGTCATCTGAAGCCATCAGAGGTATATTGCAATAAGCATTCTTTACACAATACCTGAAGATAGGAACCATGTATAGTTTTCATACATAGTATGGAGATGCATTATACTTTGAAGATGATCTGTATCTACATAGTATCTCAATATGGAAATCCTGGACATTTTCATACATAGCATGTGGTTGCATATTATGTTAAGAAACTGGACCCTGTATTAAGTAATGTATGTTGCATGCACATTGCTTAAGCATGCCTGAAGTGTACTTCGCAGTATGGCTATATTGTGTAATGTCGCAGGATTGTAAAATCTCAGAATGTACAGGATGACAGCTATTATGAATTGTCATATAAAAACATGTCCAATGCTTTCAGTATAAATTCTATAGAACTGCATCAGAAACATTAAAACAAGACTTGTAATGGAAATGGAGAAATTGGGGATCAAGCTGTCTAATTTTCACGGCCAGAGAAAATAGAAAGAAAGGAAGGAAAGGAAAGACTCAATGCAAAGAGAGAAGTTGACAAAAAATGTTTTAATGCATGTACCATGTTTGTAAAATGTAGAATGAAAAAGGTATCTCTTTAACATTTACTGATGACAAGTAACTTCATCATGATACAGTGTCAATGGCGAAACCAATTGTACTAAAATTATAGCCAAGAGGCAAGGAATCACAAAGACCTTTGGCTTTCTGGTTAAAACATTTACTTCACATACAGCTGTGACTTCTTTACATCATTTGCTTGCTTTATCTATTTTTCACTTGAAGTTGGTCCAATGAGTTGCAATTCTATGTGCAGACACAGATGTACCCAGTAAACAGAATGAATCATTAAATGTACAGTTAAATGACTGGTCATATTGTCTGCATCATTTTAATTTCTTCAGGGATACAATGACAGATAAAATTAAACAGAAGTGGGATGTTAGTCGGTTCTTGGACTGTGTCAATATTTGTGTGTTTCTTGAATCAAAGGTAAGATACAATTTTGCATTTATATGTTATAATCTATTAGTAGGCAGCACTAAAGATCTATTACTTTAAGAGCATGAGAAACATTAGATCTAACCCAAGAATGCATACTTATTTGAGTTACACTTGTGTAGTGGAATCATGGTTTTTAAAAGCATATGTAATTGGCAAGGAAACAGGTGGCTTCGTTTAATATTTATTTTAGAAAAGATATATAAACTGAAATCTGAGACAAAAAATTGAGACAGTTTATAAACACCATTTTGAAGGATTTCTTTACCTGTGCACCTGCTGTTTAAGTTGGACTTCTTGATAGTTGGACATAACATTTATCACCAACTGCTTTGCCGGACTTGATGTTTTTATTGATTTATACATGTTGCTTTACACATGGTATACCAGTATGGTAATGAGTCCAAAAGTTGACAAAAACACATAAAGTGGTTGGAGAGGAGGCACGGTAGGGGATGTATTTCTTTCCAAGTGTGTTGTATCATACATAGTACCCATGATATAGTACTAGTAGCAGCAAGGAGACATTATTTTAATGTAACTGTTACTGACAGTTTGCATCAGTAAAAATCCTGTAAAGTTATGTTAGGTATTTTGTTACACGTGTGTTTTGCACATAGATGTTTATATACACTGCACAGAGTATTTATATGCATCAATTGAGTTTGAAACTCAATTATTATAACATAAGTCCGGTAAGTCTGTGTCAGTCATTATTATATAGTTCTTGTACAAGTTTGTAACTCGATCATTATTTTGTAGGTCAATCAGTATAGTGTAGGTCCTGTGTTTACTCAGAACTTATTACACAGGTTGTGTAAGTTTGTTACAATAGTTATTTCATTGGTCCTGTAATTTTTTAATGAAATATTTATTACATAAGTCCTGTAAGTTTGTGACTTAATAGTTATTATATAAGTTTTCTCAATCATTGATATGTTCAGGATAGAGTGGAAACAATAGAAGGAACAGCTACTGTAGATACTGTGAGGGAGATTCTGGAGAAGTTTCTTGTAGAAAGGAAAGAAAGAGATATGCAAGGAGATGAAGATGATGAAGATGAGGTTGATGACGGTAAGAAGTAATTCTGTTAGGTAAAACATTTGATGCTGAAGGATATTTCATCATATTTCATCAAGTTTATGCCGTGTACAAAAAATTAAAGCTTTTGGAAAGTCTGTGAGTATTGATTATGTAAAGTGTGGAGGATTTCTAGATTTAGAAAATGTTACAAGAGCTGTGTATAAAATCAGTTTGTGAAAGGTTTGGAAAGAAGGCATGACGAAATGACTTTTTTCTGCAGTCACCCCCAAGTTGCCCTACTCACATGATATCTTTTTCTCATACAGTTTGCAAAAGTCTCCCTTTGAAAATTTATCCATTAAGAACACCATGAAATACTTAAAACCATTTGAAAATTAAGGCATACTGTAGTTTTCTTTGATTTTATGTACTGTTTGCATACTTTGTCCTAGTTTTGTCTATGTGCAAGCATTTGGGTGTATCTGTTACAGCTTGATATAGATTTCTAGTAAAATACGATAAATATACTTCTTTGAACTGTAGGTGGGCTCATAGAGGACACAAGAAGATGATCTGTGTAAAAAAGCTACTTAATTCATTTTAATTTGTATACTAGTGGTTTTTTTTTTTTTTTTTTTTTATAGCAAAGTACATATCACTGTCAGTTTAATTCAATTTAGGCCAGTTCAGTTCAACTTAATTCTGTTCAATTCATTACAAGTCAGTTCAGTTTAATTTAATTCTCATTCAGTTCAATTCTCAATGTGAAGAACAGCATTGTGTGAGTTGATTACTATTGTCTTTTCCAATCTCAGAAATCTACAACACATCCCAGGAGACTCAAGATGACCCTCTTGAGGTTGCTTTGTTTAGACTCCAAACTGAGAGACAACTTAATATATCACATACTCAACTACTTACTGATAAAACATTCCCAGAATTCATTGGAAATAATATGGTGACTATGGTCCTCTTCACAGTCAAATGTGAGTACATATTTTTTTTAAACCAGGTGTGTGATTCTTTAAAAGAACAGTCCAGGTTGGGTTTACAACTACAGGAGCCCTAAAAGATATTCTAAAATTGTTATCTTAAGTAAGTCTTAAGATTTACAGATTGATACAGAGAAAAAATGAATAAATTTACTGTGGACTTTCTAGTCTCAGAGTGTTCAAGCCTGCCTTATTAATAATCCATAACAACAGTTTCGTGACGTAGAACTCTCACTTCCTGTTTACAAAACTCGCGAACAGTATAAACCAGTTCATGTCTTATTAGTCAGGGTACCCTGCTGTATAGGGAACGTGTGTACAGTTTTTTTCACTCATTCTCGACAAATGAAAAGAGCAAATGTAAACACTTGGCCTTGTGGCAGGGTTACCTTGACTAACGTCTTATGTTGTAACGTTAGCGTGACAGACGCTATGAAGATGCTGATGTGTCAGGCCTTTGGCTGTGTGAATCGGCCTTCGGCAACCTAAGGAAAGAGGTTCTTTGCTATTCCCGATCCAAAAAAGCTCCAGAGAGGTGTAAGAAATGGCTGCATGATATTGGGACTGACAAGTTTAAGTATTCTTTCAACAAAAGCTGTGTGGTGTGTCAAGACCACTTCGAGGAATGCTGCTTCCTTAGGAACATTGCAGCAGAATTTGGGCTTCAACCACTGAAGAAAACTCTTAGAGCACATTATTTATCCATAAAAATAGGCAGTCAACATCAAGAGGGCCAGTGAGAGAATGTCTGCTGCTTTCGAAAAAATGGAGGTGTGTTTGAAAGTGCTAGTATTATTCCTCGGATTTTTGACAAAATTGACATCGAACGTGTGTCTTGCACAATACCGCAGTCTTCAGCTAGGCTACGTACTCCGTTGCCATTATTAGCCTACTGTACACTAACTGTTGCTATTGCCACTGTTGGGCCTAACGTTACAGTACGTTAGGCAAAGTAAGTGAGAGTTCTACGTCATAACCTTTTTCAATGGCTTCAAAAAGTCATGTTACTTTAACCACTGTTTTGTTATATATATGGAAAAACAGATGTTGGACTTTCATATTTTTCTCCATTTTGAGGAATTAAATGAACCCATCCTGGACTATTCTTTTAAGTGAAGATGTCAAAAATGTGTTTTGCAGCAGAAGGAAAACAGCAATTTTCTTATGATTAGATGGACAGTTGCCTCTGTCTTTGAATGATGCCTTCTTGGATTCTTTGGGAGGGCGAAAGGAATCTATGTAATATCGTGATGGCATGTACACATAAATTTCTGTGTGTCTGTATGTGTGTCTGTATGTGTGTGTGTTTTTAATGCTTAGCTTGTAAACAAGATATCTCAAGACCTTGCAATAATGGATACTTTTATACATAGTATACAGATATGTCATATTAAGAGGATCTCTATTATTCCTGGTAGATGTTTAAGGTCATGTCATGTCAACAGACTTCAAAAACCAAAGACTTTGTTAACAAGATATCTCAAGGGTAGGAAGGAAGCATGGAATTTTTCATACTTGGTATGTGGATGCACTATTGTCAGAAAATGGATTTTATTGTTTTTGGTAGAGGTCAAAGGTTAACACGATATCTCAGGATATAACTTATGGATACTTTAACATTTTTATGTGGATTATCATATAGAGAGAAAGAACTGTACTGTTTTGGTAGGGGCAAAGCTCATCAAAGGTTACAAGTGGTCAAAAACTAAAAATCTCATGAACAGAATATCTCAGGGTAGTAATGATAGACTTTTTTTACACTGTTATATGGATTTATCATGTTGAGAGGACAAATCCTATTGTTTTTGCTGGAGGTCAGAGGTCAAGTGAGGTCACCAAAAGTCAAAAACCAAAAAAGATTGTAAAATGAGATATTTTAAGGAAGGAAACATGGATACTTTTTGTAGTTGGCATGTGGACACATTATAGTCAGTAGATGAACCCTCTTC
This sequence comes from Holothuria glaberrima, assembly GCA_009936505.3. Taxonomy (NCBI): domain Eukaryota; kingdom Metazoa; phylum Echinodermata; class Holothuroidea; order Aspidochirotida; family Holothuriidae; genus Holothuria; species Holothuria glaberrima. The sequence goes on from WURT03003873.1 coordinate 10,523, forward strand.
TTTATATTAAAGGTCAAACGTTATCTCAGGTCACGGGAGGTGAAACAAGGAAAACTTTGGAAATCACTTTTAAACACTAAAGCTCAAGATGGGAATGATGGTTACATTTGATACTTGATATAGGTTTGTCATATTGAAAGAAAAAATTCTATGATTGTGGGATGAGGTCAGAGGGGTCAAAATCTGAATACCTTGTAAATTTTATTTGTAAAGATGAGAACCATACATACTTCTCATAATTAGCATAAGGATGAAGTATTGTCAGTTAATGAGCCCTATTGTGTTTACAGAGGTCAAAGGTTATTTGAGGTTATCAGAGAAAAAAGTAGAGGAAAGTGGTGAAAGCCTTGTAAACTACTGTACTTACAAACATGATATTGAAAGAGGGATAACATTGGTAGAACTCACTAAGAATGCCCTGTATTGAGTAAAAGAACGATATTGCTTTGTAGGGAACAAAGGTTTTTGGGGGGTCCACAAGAGGTCAAATGGCGTAAACTTCATAAATATAGTATTTCATGAAGGGTAACCTTGATAGATCTAATATGGGCAGCTTTCCTCCCATTTGTCAGGGTATATACTCTACCGTCAAGATCATGATACATAGCTGATGAAGTTGGTTGCATTCCTGGTCTGAAGCACCCATGTGGGGACCTCTTAAATAGCTGACTTTGCTTACTTTTGCTGAGCTGCTCAACTTTGTCGAAGCCATTTAAGTTAGTTCCTCTCTCAGTATCGTAAGGCTGTTTGATGCTTTTCGTTAAGTCTTGTCTCAATTCAGCATTTTTGGAAGAAGTTTATGTTTTAAGTTTTAAATTTGGTGGGAGGTACCTAGCAGGAATAACCTTATGGAGCACTTGGTGCCCAAATTGTGTTAATTTGATACTCCAGAAAGTGTAAGAAGTACTTGAGCTTTTTCAGAAGCAAGGAATCACTAAGCTTTCTGGTTTGATGCCCATCCTGGGAAATCCCCAGTCACATATAGTTTAGTGTGCTTTTTGAATAGGGCATTGCTTTAAAGGTTGGGTTGATTGCATCAACTCTGTAAGAACAAAATTATCTTTCAAGCCAAGACTGGATAGTAGCTTTTAGACAAGTTATTTTGTCAAGCTAAGTAAAAGTCTGAGCTTTGCTGTGATATCTTGGAACGTTTTCTCACATTCTTTGAAAAGCAACCCTTCTGTAGTAAAACCAAATATTAGAGGGGACCAAAAGTAGCTTGATTAGCACAATGGAGGTAACGTGAAAGTCATTGCAGGAAAAGGGGGATACGTAAACGGCTTTTTAATATATGTAATAGTTCTTTTGAAATAGTTCTATGAAAAATTGGCAGGAAGTTTGATGTATGATGTTGGGTTATTTTGGAAACTTGACTTTGCCATGAAAGATGAACACACTGTTGAATGCGTTGTGGGGTTTGTTCTTAAGCAGTTTTTAATGAGTGGCATATTCAAGTTGTCTTGTTCTATAAGAGGAGCAGAATGAACTGAAATGTGACAGGAGAATCAGAAGTTTAAAAAAATATACCAGTGACTGGCAATATTATGGCCATGGATAAAGCAGATGAAAGTGTCTTTGTTTGATCCAAAAGTGAGAATTTAAGAAGAGTAAGCTTTCCAAGAATGAAGTCATGTCAAAAATCTTTTAGTAAATTAATTACTATTTATATGAATATTATTGACCTTTTCTGTTATGGATCACATACTGTCTTTAATTAGAAAAGATTAAAAGTGGAAACAGTTGGAAAATTGAGCATTTATGAAAGAATGATATGAAGACTGATCATTTTAAATCTGTCATGGACTACTCAGTTGTAAACCAGTATGCTTCACTGCTCTTCATTTTTGTATAAAATAATTGAAAAATCTCATTTATAAAAATTTATACAAAATTACAGTATGTGTTTTAACAGCAAGTTCTTGATTGAAGTTACTACTGGAAGGTGTCATAATGATATCATAACTTACATCAAAGTTTTTATGATTAATAACAATGAAAAAAAAGATAAAACTAAACTCTGGTTCTACTTTTCACTCTTTTGTGAATATTTCCTACTTTTCATTGTTGGTTTTTCTTTCAGGGAATCCTATTTGTATGACATTTGTTGAAGACTACCAAGAGGCTGGTTTGGTTGCCAGTGATTGGACAAAAGATGGTTCCAATCCTCTTGCTCGTGTAGAATGCTCCGATTGGCCAGATGTGTGTGAACTCAACAACATTACCAGTTATCCTGTTTTAAAACTATACAAGACATCAAACCGAATTGAGGACTATCAGGGAGGTTTTGACAAAAGAAATGTTTTAAAAACATTCTTTCTGTGAGTGTGATGATGATGTTGTCTTTACTAATTATTAAGTTATTCATTGAGTAGTACATTCTCTGTAGTGAAAGTCATGGAGACACCTCCCCCTCCGACTTTTCCGTAAAAAAGTCAAGTAACTTGTATGTTAGGGGAAATTAAGTTACTCTTCTGATGCATAGCATTAGGCTGAAGAACTGTTTGTATTTTGCTTTTTCTTAAGCAGCTGTGCGGTGGCACTTTGTAAATAGTTGCTGAATAAGTTGTGAAATTAAGGCTTACTTATGCTGTTAAATCCCTATACTGTACACTGCCATTGTATACAATAGAGAGTTGTATGTGTGTGCTTGCAAGTTTTGCAGACCCTCCATATTGTTATAAGAAACACAATGTGCAACTGTGGTCCACTGTGTCAATCACATTCAACTGGTCAATCTGGCCCAAATTGCAGTTGATTGAGAAAATCATGTTCGAAATCATAAAAGTTTGAGCCTCTGTGAATTTCATTTGGAAGTATACATTTGCACATTTCTGTTTTTGTGCATCTTACAAGCAGGGTGTACCCTTGAAAAGGTGTCTGTGTGTGTTTCACTTTGATCTGTGAGTTTGTATGTACAGTTTTGATCTCAGGTCTTCAACCAGATACAATCATTTTTGCAACTTGAAGTGTCACAAAATTTCATCAAAGCAACTGTGATAAGCAAGACCAACATAACAGCATTGCAATGCATGTTGTGAAGGACTGCACTTTTGCTGTACCAAGGACAGATTGCCTATATTAGTGGCAGGTCCACTACAATTAGTACATTGTACTTTATAACTGCAATGTAGTAGATTACTAGGGCTAACAAAGTATGCTATGGCACCAAACTAATTGTAGGAGAGAAACAACAGGTAGGACCCTGGAATACCTGTAAATTTTGTGGATTTTGTCACTTTCTGGAATAAAAGAAAGTTTGTCCTACTTTAAACAGTTAAGCATAGTAGCACACTACGTCAATTTTATCGACAGTCGGGCAGTTTGATTATAGAACCATTAGCATGACTGTATTTAATTTTACCCTACCATAATAAGATAAAAACAAGTAAAACACACTACCTCCCTACATCAAGTAAGATCATTAGTGGCCCATTTGAAGGGAGATTGCAAGGGTTGCAAGGGTCAACCTTTACTTCTATGGGTAAACCTGAGTCACTTCAGCCATTTATGTTAACAGATAGACTTATGTGTCATTGTTCATATGACATTTGTTTGGTCGAAGATGAGGGCTTGAGTATTTCTGAGTGATATTGTTTTTATTTGACAGACACAGTACTGAGCATCCCATATACCTGTCCACCAAGCTACAGTTTTGGTCCTTTATCGAAGGTTCGAACTCAAAGTTTGCTAAAGAATACCTAGAATCTGTGGTTATTGGAATTTTCCCTGAAAAGAGTGTACAAGGTTTGTTTTCTTGAGTGATTTGATTTTTTCATGAGTTTGTGTCCGAGTGGATAACTTTTGTTTTTTCCTGCTTTGTTGAATTTGCTACTCAAATCGAGAAAGAAAACATTTCAACAGGACGAACAGTCTTAAAATGATTGTTTGGATTTTATAGAAAGTGTAGTACGTCTTTTCTTTACATGTGATATGATGTGGTTGTATATTATTGAATCTTTGACATGTTCATCTTTTCCACAGAAAGAAAGATTTTTAGTGAAATAGCTGAGGAATTAAGGGGTTCCTTCTTGCTTGCTGAATGTAGCCAAGATTGTGCAGTGGAAGGGTAAGTCAGGCCTACAGTGACTTTAAGAAGTTCCAACAGTTTGAAAAAGTTGTGATTACCTTGGAATTCCTGCCCACTGTTATTGGTTGGAGGGGTCTGGATGCTAGATAATTGTTCACAGAGTGACCTAAATAGGTAACTTTTAAAGCTCCCACACACTGTCAGATTGAATGTAAAACCTTACCAAATAGTTGCACCCAATGATACAACTCAAGTTTTGGGCTCTTTTAAGACATGTCAGGTTTGATCAGGAAAATACAACATTCAGTGGAAACATACTCATTCTACCCACTGATTTTGATGCAAATGTCAAGCAAAAATGCTTACACTGTCAGTTACTAAAAATGAAAATGGCATACACAAAGTTGCACACTGTCAGTATTTAAGGATGTTATTTTAAAGCAGAAATATGCCACTCCGAACATGATGAAAGCCTGTCAAGTCATACAGTGATTGGCTGGCTTTAGCATTGCCCAGTCATAGTGAGGTAATGTTTACTATTAGGGAAGGGATATTCTTACAGCATAGACCTTCAAACCTAACTTATCACTGACAACAAACACTTATATATTATCAGTAGAAATATTTTTCATGGCTTAAAAGATCACCAGATGTCATCTCTTAGCTGAAATTAATGCTTATTTATGCACATCAACAACAAAATGTCCAAACCATGACACGGTTGCTTTGCAACATAAATAAAACTATATATAAAACAGAAGTGATATAAATCCACAATGGTTTAAAGTTGTTTTCAGTTTTAAAGGCTGTACTTACTTTTCCTGCTGGGGTTGATTTCAATGCAAAACATTGCTTTGTGCAATCCATTAGTTTAAAGTGGGCATGGCCAGCCAAATTAACTTTTGTGTACTGCAAGATTGGAAACATTGTATAAATATCAATTCATATACAGTTAAAACCTCTGTAATTCAGCATAAATGAAATATGAAGAAAAACGTACAAAAATGCATTTTCGAAAAATGCCACAACAGGTCACCTGACAGTTATGACCCAATTGGAGGCACAAACACTGCACTTTGTGAGGATGCGCGTCTAGATGTAGAACTAATACAACGCTGAGATAAAGTTATCTTAGCAACTTTATTAAAAGGCTTACATCACAATACCTGCCCAACATACAGAGCACAAAGCGTGGACCGAGCTGGGTGCTTTGGGGTATATCCTTGGCCAATATGCATGTGTGAATATGCGCACATGTGTTTTAGCTTCCCTACATGAGCCCAAGTTCTGTTTTTTTGCACAGAGAACGCGGTCAGGGTGCTGCACAGAACAGCTAGGCACATGTATGGACAGTCGGTAACAAGCACACCTATACTCAGTTGGCTGTTCATTTGACGGTGCTATTGCAAGTGCTAAGCAGTCATCGCGCAGTGACGCATCATTCACAGTCTGGTCACTTGTCACATAGGCTGCTCTAGTATCGTATCACAGGTGTTTGCAGTGATATACCAGCTAACCCTCATTAGCATGCACATGATTCGGTGTGTAGAACAATGGGTGAGCTGCCTTGTAGGCCTACAGTTGTGTTACTAACAGTGCCTCCAGTGACGTCACAGCTTACGCATACATTTTTTCGCTTTCAGATTTCAGATGGCCTGAGCCTGGTCTGTATTTTGGAATTCACATGGTCGTATTGCAGTATATATGGACATAGTTTAGTCCGAAAAACATTCATTTTGTTTCAAGATGTACCCAAGTTTATTTACGGAGAAACTTTCCTTGGCTGTGTCATACCCTCTTTAATGTAACTGGTGTTGTATTTGTGTTTATTTAGATCTGATTGGATATTTTAAACAAAAGGTAGTAAAAGGAACTCTAAAATAATCTCCACATGGTAATATTTGGATTTTACATTCTTAACCTCCAAATTAATTGCTATGCCAGGGCTGTGTTTGTCTGACACCTAGCCCACAGTTCCATCAATATCTTCCTTTCCATTTTTTTTTGTGTTTTCGCTTTCCCAATTTTCTTTTTCCTTTTTTTTTTGGTTCCTTGCTTTAGCAAAGGAACCTGTGTAGTCAGGTTGGGGTGTGTGTGTGTGTCTGTGACACTTGCTTCGGTATGCTGTAACTCAACAAGGGAAAGATGGACAAAGCTTAAACTTGATATATATATCTGCCATAGTGAGAAGGTGTGCCCTATTGTTTTTGGTGGAGGTCAAAGGTCACCTGGAGTCACCAGGGGGCAAACAATAAAAACCTTGTTAACACGATATCTCAAGGTAGGAAACTTGGATAGATTTCATACTTG
>WURT03003883.1:0-16858 GCA_009936505.3 Holothuria glaberrima
ACAGTAGTTAAGTCAGTATTTGCTACTACTATGTAACATGTTGTTTTGTTTTAATTATGTATTTTTTGTCTCTTTAATGGACCAGTATTCATGGGGTGTAAAGTGATTTTTGGGAACCTTTTGACTCCTTCTGGAGTAACCATTTACAACATTATTCCTTCTGTTACTGGTACTGAAATAATTTTCTCAATTTGTTTGCCTCTTTCTTCAGTGAATCGTCTTTTTGGGGAACTAACAACAGTAAACCTGAATCTTCCTGCCCGTATTTGGCTGCCCTCCCACTGTCAAGAAGATTATCACATAGTTAGGATACCACCCTTCGCAGGTGTCGTGCTTAATTCCAAAGACAAGGTAAATTCTCTTCTTTTATTGACAGATTTTAGGTGACCTGGACCCAGTTTCATAAGAGAGTTACCATCAATCTTAAGTTTGATCTGCCATGCAATGTTTCTATTGAAATGGAACTTAAATTGATCTTAACCCTTTATGAATTAGAGTTAGAGTTAGATGAGGATTTACAGCTCAGTTTCTAACCAGTTGGTTTGAGTTGGGCCGGCCACCCTTTATGAAACAGGGCCTTAAAGTGGTGTTCATGTAGAATAAGATCTTGGGTGCGATTCATAGAAAATTGTTCAAGGTGTATCCTGAAGTTTATTTGTAATGCATATATACTTTAATCACAGTGAGATTCACAAAATATTCTCAGTCTGTTCACAGATGTTGAGTATAACTGCATTAAATGCCATGGAACAATCATGTATGTGTTAGAAGCTAGTGCAACTGTTTGTCTCACCAATGATATTGACTATTGTTGTTGAAACAAAATACTTTATTGTCAACAAGGCTGTGTACACATTGTTGCCTTGAAGTGCTCATTTTACATTGTACATTCCTACAGTGAGGTGTATCTCAGCATATGGCTTTGTGTACTTATAGACAACCATAAAGCTTGCATAGAAGTATGTACAATATTTTAACTCTTTTTTGTGAGTGCTGACTGAGCTAGACATGGCCTTAATTGTGACTTTGACAACTTTTAGTGCAGAATGAATCCAGCTCTTGAATTATGTAATGCCCTTTCTTTACATTGATAGGCATCTTAGAGTCCAATAATGGTAGATATTATTTGTGAACATCAACAAGATTGCAACAAGATTGCAGTCTTACCATGCAGTTTAACTTTTTTCCTTTCCCTCAACATAGTTATTGAAGATTTAACCTCTTTTCTTTTTTTTTTGTAATTTTCTTCGAAGGTTCCATATCTCATCTATGTGGAAGTTTTAACTTGCGAGGACAAACACACTTCACCCTTACCCCAAAAGATATTAGAAAATACCCTTCGTCACACCAAATCAGAAGAAAACCTTCAAGACTTGTACCTGGTTAATCCAGGTTCTCACACCCCTCCAGGAGGATTTTCTGTGTATTATCAAAATGATTCAGATCATGAGGTATGGTCACAGGAAGATGATGACATTTTGCAGGTAACTATCAATTGTCTCTGTATTTATTTGTGTAATTTTGATGAATCAATTTATTGAAATTTACCTTTAAGATCTTAAAGTTAGTTAGATGAGGTTTTACGGCTCAGTTTCTAACCAATTGGTTTAAGTCGGGCCGCCCACAGCCTTTTCCAGTTGTGGCACACTGGCTTGTTTTCCCTACTCCATTGCTTAGCACCAAGCACAATGGCAGTAGGCTCTATTTTTAAAGTCTTTGGTATGACCTGGCCAGGATTCGAACCCCGGACCTTCCGGCTGCAAGTCAGATGCTCTAACCACCTGACTATGCAGTTGGCGATTTTAAAATCTTAAAGAGAAACAAAATTGAAGAAATCTTAATGGAAGTTGCATTCACTGACTACAAGTGGACCTTAGGTTGTAAGAAGATACATTATCACTTTTTTGTCCCTAAGTGAACTTAGAGGATAGGTGACGTCATGATCTCTCATTAATCAACACCTTTATGCTATTCTTTTACCTTTTTCCCTATTGTTTCCCCTGTAATTTCAATTTTTTGGAATATGAAAGTAAAAAAGCATGGGGGTTTTCCAGACTCTACGTTCCCCATGGAAATCTCCCATTAAACAACAGGTTGAAAAGAAAAAAAAAAAAAAAAAAAAACGCTATCCAATGTGAGGTGTCATTACCCATACTTGCTTCAAGTTCACTTTAGGGCTCCACTGGTGGTATCTGTTGATATCGTGAGAACCACACACACAGTAATTCTTGCTTCAAGTTACATTAATGATTAGGGTGATAAGTGATTGTGAAAGGACTACAGTAAGATACGAGCTTTGCAGTATTGTACGTGTATTTCCTCTTTTCCCCTTTTCTCTGTTATTTGAGAGTTTTGTTTTGTTGTTCTTGAGCACTGGTATGAGCAGGTGCCAAAGTCAAAATTAAAAATGAAAAAAAAAGTTCTGATTTCATGTTTGGTATCAGTCATCCCTCCATTTTTATTGCACAAGTAAGGAAAACCCTATCATTTCAACTATTCAAGTGTTGTAAATGAAAAATGAAATGGTATACAACTTTCATGATAGAGAAGTCAGCCATGGCATAAACTGACATGTTTTCACAGACTTTTGTAGTACTTTGTGTGCAGCAGTACCAGTAGTGCAATAGGTATTCTAGTGTGTTTCCTTTACCTTCTGTGCAGCAATATCAGTATAACAATAGGTATTCTGATGTATTTCTCTTACCTTGTTTGCAGCAATACCAGTAGTGCAATAGGTATTCTAGTGTGTTTCCTTTACCTTCTGTGCAGCAATATCAGTATTACAATAGGTATTCTGATGTATTCTCTCACCTTGTTTGCAGCATTACCAGTAGTGCAATAGGTATTCTTGTGTGTTTCCTTTACCTTCTGTGCAGCAATGTCAGTATTACAATAAGTATTCTGATGTATTTCTCTTACCTTGTTTGCACCAATACCTGTAGTGCAATAGGTAATCAAGTGTGTTTCCGTTACCTTCTGTGCAGCAATATCAGTATTACAGTAGGTATTCTGATGTATTTCTCTTACCTTGTTTGCAGCAATATCAGTATTGCAATAGGTCAAATTCCAGCGATTCCATCTCACAGTTTTCACATGACAGTACGGCCAGTTCAGATAGCAGGGAACCTGTCTACATCCATGCTGGAGATATTAGGAGACGGCTGTCGGAATATTTGACAAAGCCAACAAGTGCATTCAAGGTAATTTCTGTGGAAGTAATAACCCAAGCTATTTGTTACTTTTTTCCTGATTACAGTTACTTTGCACAATTATCAAAATTCATTGTAAGGCCTTCCATGATAGATATCTGAGTAATTAGAATAAATAGGAGGCATTATTGACATAAACTTGTTTCTAAATACCCAAGTTAAGGTGAAAATCTAAGGTTTTACCAGTCATTACTTTCCATTTTTTTTTCATCCTTCATTTAGCGAGATCCAGAGGATCCCTCTGCTGCTGCCCTGAAAGAACCCTGGGAGGAAAAGACCAACAGGATACGACAGTCATCCCCTTACGGCCACCTCCCTAATTGGAAACTCCTTTGTGTGATTGTTAAGTGCGGTGATGACCTTCGGCAAGAACAGTTAGCTTATCAGTTTCTCAAACAGTTGCAAGTAAGTTGATCTCTGTCTGAAGTCTGTTAAGTACTGCCTGACTGGACAAATGCATAGAGAACCATTGCAAACTGTATGTATATGCATGAAAAAGCCCTCTCATATCTCACACTTGTTAAATATTGGCAGACTGGATATTTGAGTAGTCAGGGATTGGGCTCTATATGCATATGCATGGACACCACTTATGTCTTTAGCCAGCTGCATGCTGCTGGACAACTAGCCAGTTACATACTTAATCATCACCAGTGCACCAAATCCTCAGATTTTGTTTTGTAATGTGTCACATTCTTGTCTTGAGACCTGCATGTCATGCATGATATCTTGTCACAAAGTTAGGGTTAGGGAGGAAAAATGGAATTATGTTAGGGTTAGAAGTCTTGTGACTTTACATCATGCATGATATCATGTGTGGATTGGGTGTTAATCATTGGGCACAGTATGAATATTCATGGTCTTCATCCTATTACACACTGGCTGACTGGATATTTGTGAAGTAGAAAGGCAATGGGCTCTATATTGCATATTCATGGAGCACCATTTATGTCTGCTATGCTCTGCTGGACAACGAGATAGTGATGTACGTAACCATTGGGCACAGTATGAATATTCATGATGGAGCCCGCTCATGTCTCAAACCTGCTAAACACTGCTCGACTAGACAGTTGCATATTAAGTCATTTATCAGTGTATGCATAGTCACACCTATTCTTGTCTTAACACTGCTACACACTGGACAGTTGCATAGTTAATTATTGTGTTCCAATAGTCAGTCATATTTCGTATGTCTAAACTCTCATCCCATCTGGCTAAGTTTGTGGCACAAAATCTTTGTTTCATCCACAAAAGTTTCATACTTTTTACATTTGTTTTCTGAGTTTCATATTTCGTCACCCTCTTGTCTTCCCTTTATCAGCAAATCTGGAAGCAAGAAAGGGTACCCCTGTGGGTGAAGCCATACAATATTGTAGTTACATCAGACAACAGTGGCCTGATAGAACCCATCATCAATGCTGTCTCCCTGCATCAACTTAAGAAGAACAGCAAACTTTCTCTAAGGGAATACTTTCATCGAGAGTTTGGTGGTTCCTGTTCTGAGGGATTTCTTACCGCCCAGAAAAATTTTGTCCAAAGCCTTGCGGCTTACTCCCTGGTGTGTTACTTCATACAGGTTAAAGATAGGTGAGTTTGTGAGACTGTATGGATGTTAAGTCTGTTGTGCAGGTGAAAGAAAGAGAAAGGCCATTAGGGAGGTGACTTTGTGGGGGGAAGGGGAGGGGGGGGGAGGGTGATAATACATAAGAACTGGCAATGTATCCTGAGATGTATTTGAGCTGTTCCTCAGGTATGTTGGGGAAATCATTCTAGGACCAAAGAGCAATGTGCTGGAAAAAGTAGTACAAAGAAAAAGGAGTTTTGATTCTTCATGTTGGGAGGAAAGGGTTCAAATGGAGAAGGATAGTGTAAATCACTTTACCAAAAAGCTTACCAAGATTTTCTGTTATTTAAGCAAATTCCATTAGAATGAAGGGAAAATTTTAGCAGGATTTGGGAGTTGATACAGTGAGTCGATAATTCTGTACCATGAACCAACAACACAATGATGAATGACTCTCTTCCTGACAGCTCTTCTGTCCCTCATTTTGAAATTTGGATTATTATTTCTTTCTGCAGACACAACGGTAATATTTTGTTGGATCCAGAAGGTCATATCGTCCATATTGACTTTGGATTCATTCTGTCAGCTTCACCTAGAAATCTTGGCTTTGAGACGTCTCACTTTAAACTAACTGCAGAGTTTGTGGAGGTGAGTGGTAATGTTATGCTCAAAATGTATCCAATGTGACCAGAAGTCAATGTGGCAACATATACTTGCTTTCCAATGTTCAATTTCTAGCTAATGGCAAAGTGAATCTCTCCAGTTGTGATTGCATGTGTGTGTTTTAAAACACCACTTACAAATCCCTGTGGGTTATAGGCCTATGCTAGAGACAAATCATACAGGTTAATAATGTAACTTACTCTTGGTCCAGGAAATAGTGTTGGGGTGGAAGGAGAGGAAGTGGACTCAGGACAACGTAGCTTACATAGCAGCTCTAAGTGCCTTCTTCCACATAGGTTTATCACCCTTTCAAGCCCTGGGAGGGGGGGGGGTTGTCAATCAAGGATTCCCTTCACACAGTCCTAAAATATGTTGTACTTAATATCACTTAGCTTTATTTGGGCTATTGTTCTTGGGTCAGTCTTACCCAGCTCTGTAGCAGTGTACTGTGTTGGCAATACAGTTGTGCAGTACCCAGGTAGGGTCAACTTACACTTTGCAAAGTGCAGTGCAGTGGCAGGAATGCCTGCCTGTATCAAAAATATTTAATTTCTGTAATGAAGCCATTCACAGTGTAGATATATGAAGTTTGTATCAGTTGTTGGACCCAAGTGAAAGGTTTCTGGGCCTGAATCCTGTGGGTGTTGGTTTTGTCCATGGTGATGAGCTGAATGAAAAACTTCTTCAGGTCCATGGGCTTGGGAGCAGCGGAAAAATTAAAAGTTGACATTTTATTCTTCAGACTTCTTCGCTGTGTTACCGAATGTGAAGGTGTTTAAATGGCTAATGTTCAATCACATATGTGCTGTATGAATGTTAATGCATCACTAGTGTGGAAGCATAAATTCCCAAACTATCATAAGATACCATTTAATTTGTCTCCTGCTAAGGAATGCCACCAGTTGTCTAGCATATTTAAAGGGAAAATGCAGTCACCCCGATTTGTATTAGTTTACCCGGGTATCCTATTTCAAGAATGGCTCTTAAGAATCATGTGACAATATTTTTCTCACTGAGTAGATCTGTGTTTTACCTTGAAAATGCAATGTTTATAGTCAAAGATATCATGAAAGATACTTGGAAGGGAAATGAGAGAATGTTTGTGAGATATAGCTGTTTTTTCAAAATAAGTTTAGGGCGATTGGGTATGCCCTTTAAATCATGGGTTGAGCCAGTCCAAAAGAGATCTGTCATTACTGCTACGCACTAAGTAATGTCACTTCATATATTTACACCTTAATTGAGTGGTTTTCTTTGTTTATCGTAGGTCATGGGGGGCTATGGAAGTGACATGTTTGAGTATTACAAAATCCTGATGTTACAAGGACTTATTGCAGCAAGGAAACACATGGATAAGCTTGTACAAATTGTGGAGGTTATGCAGACAGGTAAGATGTACAGTTTATACCTGGATTTCATTTGGGATTTCATTTGGGATTTCTGTCATGTATTTTTGATTTCTGTTAGTGTCTATTCAGTATGCTGCAAAATAGGAAATCATTGTGATACCAACATTGATGGTATTGTTAAGGTAATATTACCTACTTCTTTGTAAGAAGGAAGTTGTATTCACTAAATTTTGTTGCAGCCATGAATCTAAGTTGCAAAATACTGGAGATACATAATTTTCAGGAATTGGACTGAAGTAGTAGGAACTACCATCAAGCATTTATTGATTCTCATAGAAGTCTTTTTGTGTGTTACAGAATAATTTCTGAAAAACAACAGGAACCCAGTACTTTCCTGAAGGCACCTGTCCTTAAAACCAAGATAATAGCTGTTTCTTTAACAAACTAGTGATTTATAGTCGTGTTTATTTTGCAATAACACTGGGGGAAATGTGAACCAAAACAGAAGAATTACCAAAATGATTCCCATAACAAATGTTATGTGAACTTTCGTTTCGTTTCATTTCATTGTTCTCAAAGGGAAAACAGTCCATTGCAAACATGAGCTTATGTCACATAATTGTTGACTGGCAATCCCTAGAACTCATCCTGCTGCTAATTAGAACTTTTACAAAACCTGTGAAGAAGCTCGTGCTATTTGATGTTACTTGTGTGTAATACACAGGCTTACCTCCTTCAACAAATATTTAAATGTTTATTTTTGTACAGGTTCTCAGTTACCATGTTTTCGACAGGGGGCAAGTACCATCAAAGGGGTGAAGGAGAGGTTCCACATGAACCTGACAGAGGAACAGCTGCAACTGTGGGTACAACACATGGTGGAGTCCAGCATGCATTCACTCACTACTAAACTTTATGATGGCATTCAGTACCTTACTAATGGTATATTCATATGACCTCATTAATAGTCATCAGTTGGACATGCATATATTCATATACACAGTCCAGGTGCTGAGACTATTGCTGACAGTTGTAGACAATGGTGTGTCACACACTGGCACACAATCAGTCTCGGATGGATTGTAACTTTTGTGTAGGATGGATATGGAACTTTTTCCAATTGGGCATTTTTGTTGGCAAGGTGATGTATCCCTCCTTCTTGTAGAGGGTATGGTTTCCCACTTGCATGCGGGGGCTTTCCCCTAGATACAGGGACTTCCCCCTACCCCTACATGCAGGGGCATTCCTCCTGCTTGCAGAGTTAGATATGACTTAGTAGAAATGTCGTCTCAAAGCTTGGAAGGAATGTGGAGGAAAGCAAGTGTCACACGGAATGGTCACATCTCTCAAGTTTCTTTAACCTGTGACTGCTGCGACCATCACTCACGATTGGAAAAAAAGGTGGACTGAAATTCAACAACTGGCTAGACATCTGTACTTGTAGGACACTTGCTGCAATCTTCTCTGCAGGTGGAAGCACAACTGTGTCAACCTTCAGTGGATATTACATGGGGGAATATCGGATCCAGTGTTTTGTTGATTTCCTACATAGTGGCTTTGTTTACAAGTCTCATTTGAGATAATCTGTGTGGAACATACAGCTGCTCATTTTGTCAGACTGTTAGTAAATCGAGACACTGATCATTCAGAGAGGTGTATTGGTTCTTTGTGAAGTGTGAACCAGACTCTGTCTGCTTCTGAACTTCTTCCTCCTCTCTTCATATCAGAGCATTATGCATTATAAATATCAGGGACAAGACTAGTAAGCTGTGGACTCTAAAACTAGTTTGATTTTTTTATTTTTTTTTCTTTGTTTTTTTTTTTTTTTATTTCATTTGTTTGTATGTTGTGAGGAGTACAAGAATTAAGGCCAATGAAAACTTAAATACAACCTTCTTTTGTTTGAGTATTGGCAACAATAACTATCAATATATAATGTAGAAGAAATGTTATCATTTTGTTATGATAACATTTCAATGCAAAGATGCGTAATCGTAATATTTGGCCAAATTGAAAGTAGGACAGAGAACTGTTACAGTGACAGTTTTCATCCTAGAGAGGTGTAAATTGTACTAAGAATTTTGCAGATGCATTTAAAAATTTGGTAAGCATAATTTTGAAATTTCACAATTTCAAAGATTTTGCATTTGAAGTTGTATGATGGTGCATCTTACTGTAGATTCTAAGTTAATTTTCACAACTTTGTAACAAATTCTTTCTGTATAATTTTGCTGGACAAAATACTGCCTTTTTTGTCGAGACTTGCCATTGGTCTGTTGGAGTGCAATTAGTTAAAGCAGTAGAGGTTGTAATTGAAAGGGCTTTGTCTTTCCTAGGAATTGGCATAGTAAGCGTTATTTGGCAATTGGGAGAGTACAAAAATTTTTGTGACACCACAGTTTGGTGTCCTCTATACTTTTATGCCAGGGGGCAACACCCCTCCCCCTTCAATTTGTCATTACTCAGTGGGACTTTCTTTTAAATTGTGAAAATGACTTCAGCCACAATGTGGTTGCATCACAATTTGGTGCCTCATGTAGGCATACCTTTGTGCTTAGGGCAGATCCTTACCTTTTCTCCACACTCTCTCAAGAATGCCACTGTTCCAAAAGATTGTGATTTTGGAAAAAGCTCACATCAGCTACTACTTGCATGAATTCCAGGCTTGTCTTCATATGTGTGCATCTCACTGTAGACTTGTCGTGAGTGCACTGTCATGGGTAGAAATACAAGTATCATTTCTCTTGTTGCCAATATTTTGCAATGTCCCTATACCCTTTTGTCCGGAGAAATCCCCCTCCCCCCCCCCCATCTCTCCACGCTTCAAAGTTTCATGAGATTAAGACTTGTTACTGTGCCACTTATCTTTGTGATGTCATGAGCCGTGTATATTGTATACTGACAAGACAATAAAACTGAAACCCTGTACCTCTGGGAGTAACAAGGGCTTCTATGCATAAACAGTAATGTTTGATCTTAAGTTTGATTCCACATCCATTCAAAAAAGTGCTTTATGACTCCCTTTATGGAAAACATAGTACTTAGTGTGGCTTAAGTATAAACTTTCCAAAATACATGTTGTAAGGCTTGAAAAGTGAATCCAAATAGTCTAACTTGCACCTTCACAGGACATTCCTTAGCTGATATATAAAATGTTGAAGCTTATTCACTTAATTTAAAATATTAGATAGTAGAAGTTGTTTGGTCATTCTTATACTACTCAACTCAAATAAACATCTTTGTTTTGCTTTGTTTTTTTGAAAGGCACCACTCCTTCTTGTGCCAAAATGTGATAACTGTCTTACTTTTTAGGGTGACTTTACAAGCCCTCTCTGTAACAATGTGCTACACATGAAAACAGTAAATTTTCAAGGTCTCATAGTTTCAACTTCACAAGAAAACAAAAGCAGGTATCATGAGTTGTACAAGGACATCACACATTATTGTGTGACTGATGATATCAAATTAAGTGAATAAATTTCAACATTTATATTTCAGCAATGGAATAAGCTATGAAAATGGGAGTATGATAAATGAGATTTATTTTCCAACCTCTAAAATATATATTCTTACAATTCTAGACTTCAAGGGCAATTCTCATCATCCCAGACAGTTCCAATTCTCCCAACTATGCAACTTGTAGCCCCCCACCCCCTCCCCCCATAACTGTGTAAAGCTCCACCTTTTGCAGAAACAAACCTGTTTTATTGCTTAAGGCTATATTCTGGTGAGCATACAAGGCCATAATGTGTAATCCAAACACTCTATGCATTGTGTGGAATGTGAGCTACTCTGCATCTTTTGAATTTTCAAACTTAAATGTCAATCAAAAGGCAGTCACCAACTGAGAAAAAATATACTTAGGGATGATATGTGTTTGTGTTGAGTTACATGTTAATGGCAGTTACTTCTTACAGTTTGAAACATTGTTAAAGGGAATACCTATACTTGGATCCATGTCATATTTCGTTCTCAATATTTCATCAAAGATGTATTTTGACTTTGGAGTATTAAGTATTGATAAGCATGCATAACAATGTTGTCTATAAAACCTTACTTTCATTTTTTTTCAACCGATTTTGAGGACATTGCATTCCATTTGGTGATGTCTATTACTCTCACCACAAATCTTCAACTTTGTGCTAAACTTACCTTCCTTTTCCAGAAAAAAAAACTTACCAAAGGTATTTTATTCATAAGGGAGTAAGATTCTTATGAAAGATTGTTTTTCTTAAGAGACTGTTATATTCAGTCACCGGGATTTTGCTATTTATTATACAGTAGACAGTAACCCTTCTAACTCATGCATATTCATTAGATCCCACTATCACCTTAATAATGACTCTTGTAAGTTGGTTAAAAGCAAATGTAGTCCCACTGCCTTCCATATTTAAGTGGTTTGGGATGGTGTGGAAGGCCTTTTGCCTAACTTTCATATTGAAAGTTACTGGAAAGTTAGCTTCAGGGTGCAAGGGGGGCTGGCTTATGGGAAAACAAAGTGGGTAGGGAGCTCCTTCAGGGTTTCTGTCTTTGAAGCAGCTTCCATCATCAGATATTTTCATTTTTGGCCTATTTTTCTTTTTACACTGGACTTGTCCATGTGCTATCTTCACACAAAGCTTCTGACAGGAGAATACCATAATAGTTTTAAAAAAAATTACTCAGTTATATTGGTTTTAACTTTCGTACACTTTTTAGACAAATTCTCTGTGGGGATGAAATGACTTATTTCTAAATTCGCAAATTCTTTCCACTGCATGGTGGATTATCTGATTAATTGATCATTCGAGGATTAAGTGACTTCCTGCACGATGTGTTAAATCTATGCAAATTTTGACTTAGTGTAAAATTGTTTGAACCATTACATGACTTTAGTTTATTTTTCTATTTTGTTTTGGATGACATCTTGTAGCCAGAATTTGGGACGAGATTCCCTTTCTCAGTCAATGGTCTCATCCACATGTATAACCAGTGCCACTTGTTACGGAAGTGATTTACTCCTCATTATGTTAACTACTTTAAAAAGAAGTGCATGTATTACATAAAGATGACCATACTAATAACTCATTTTAGTGAATGAAAAATAATTATGCATATTCATGGTGGTGATCCCAGGAGGATATCCCCCCCAGTGTTTGAGAAATCGCCCTTTGTCCGATTTTTCACACAGTTAATTAGTTGAAAACAGGGTCATGCCCCCTCCCCCTGTCAATACTGAGAATAAACTGCCCCCATGTGTATATTGACAAACTATCTAGGCATAGACATTTAAGGTGGGGGTGGGGTACTACAGTTCCCCCTGTAAAAGTATAATATTTGCTGTTTTTGGGCAATATATGTTACTCTTTTCAGGCAAAGGTTCTCAGCCACCAAATGGAATGTAGTCATGTATTTTATAGGAGACTGTACAATAGCCTCAAGACTGCCTTCAGAGAAGGCCTAGTGTTAAGTTATAAAAGTTTTTATTATGCCAGTATTTCATCTTGGGATTATCAGTCTAGTCTGAAGGGTCTTCTCCTTTTGACATATTTGATATTTATCGGTTGTTACCTATCAGACAACCCTCTATATCTTTATTGAGACATCTAGTATTTTCATTTGTCATTATTTTTGATTAGTTTTGTTATTCTGTGCATGTAAACCTTATCAATATACATGAATTTCTGTCTCGATTATGCTACACATAAATTAACAATCCCAAGGGAGAAGAATGGCCATTTCTGTAATGCCTTAAGAATCCATCTTTAATTATTATGATTTGTTGAATATAATTGATGATCAATCAAAAAATGATAATAACAATAA
Source organism: Holothuria glaberrima (assembly GCA_009936505.3). Taxonomy (NCBI): domain Eukaryota; kingdom Metazoa; phylum Echinodermata; class Holothuroidea; order Aspidochirotida; family Holothuriidae; genus Holothuria; species Holothuria glaberrima. The sequence goes on from WURT03003883.1 coordinate 12,591, forward strand.
CAAAAGGAAAAATAATTATATTTTTGAATTTTTTATTCTGTTTATGGTGTCATAGAATATTTATACAAGATAATAAGCAGATGTCTTAGATCAGGATCTGTATGACACAACAACAGAGAAAGAAGCTGAAAAATGCACAACCATGAATTTGAAATAATTTTGAAAGATGAAACTTCAGATATCACACATTTTAGGGTTGTAATGAGAACAACCTACTTCATCTTGTAGATTATATAGTGATTTTGATATTTCTCTGTGGAATAAGTCAACAGGCTATGAATTTCCTTTCATAATGGAAGAAAGAAGGTCCCTTTTGCAAAAATAAATCTTTCTTGTATATATTCACTAGGATGCAATGACTAGTAGCTTACCAAATCATCCATAGTGCAGGCAAATATAAAATCAACAAGGTTTAGAAATGAGCTCTCATTGTAACCCTTGCTGGATGAATAAAAGGCAAAATAGGCATTGCTTAGGGTCCTCCAAGCCTTTGACGTACCTGGATGAATGATTGGGTAGGTATCTGCAAGAGAGTTGCTGAAAGGTAGAGTCTGCAACCACCCACCAACCCCCCCCCCCCCATGAGAGTTCTGCCCAGGATACTCATGGAGGTATGTAACAAAACTTGCAAAGTGCTGCACCCTTTGGTGAACTGCACTTGGGCAGACTCTTGGATAGGTATTTGCAAAATGTTGCACATGCTAGCATTATGAGTAACTTAATTTTTCACAAATACTCAATGCAACTTCCCCTTTGACAAGACCCTAACACCAAGACAACATTCAAAGTTATTGAGTTATTAAGCTTGTTGCAAATTCTGACACATATGCATGTACAACCTTAATAAACATAAAATAACCTACTTTTGGCCAGGCCTGAAGGCTTCAGTCCTGAAATGCATGCTGTTCCCTGCATAATAAAGTGAATAAGCCTGTACTGAAAGGTAACCACTAAGCATACTATATCACATTCAGATGCTGGACATTGCCCATTGCAAGTTTAGGCAGTACAAGAGCTTTGATTTTATTCTGTACATGTATTCATTACTTTCAACCTTATGGACATTTGAAGCAAGTAGGAGTGATTTCATCTCACAACATTGTTCAAAACATTTTTTAGGGGAGGCGGGGGGGGGGGGGGCATGACAGAAATAAGAATTCAGTGGGAATGGTTAAGTTTGAAAACTTTCCATGCCTCTCATGCGTTTAAAATTCATGGAACTATGTAGGTGAGTATTGGTTTTATATTTTGAAAACAAAATTGTATTGATCAATTTGATGTGCTTGCTTCAAGTTCACTGTGGGTTAGAAATGTGATAATATTCTCTGCTAATATCTGGAGGACCTAGATTTGAAATGTATTCAAGTTTTACAAGAATGTTTATGACAAGTCTCCCTCAAACATATCAAAACTAAATTGAGGCTTGAAACCTTCCCTTAGCTGTAAACAGCAGGCGGCTTTAAACAATGAACATTTGACAATCAACAGTCCAACAGATACATGTACAACACACATATGTGAAATACCAGTACAGTAAAGCAGTATGCTGTAAGGCTTGTGGACTGTTATTCTTTCTGCAAGAAGCCATTTTGGAGATAACTAGAAAAAGATTGACACTGCCCAACAAACATATGCCATGGAATTTGCTGCCTAGATAAATCCCCTCCCCCAAAGAAATTTGATACTGCAAACAGGATGTATGAATTTTAAATTGGATTAAGATTTTAATGTTAGGTGCCATGTCAATACCTCAAGCTGCAGCTGCCTCATCCAAGCTTCAGCTGTCTCAGCAAAGCTGCAGGTGCTGCAGCCATGCTTTGTTGAGTCATACATTAAAGTCATTCTGCTGTTAAATGTGTGTAGCAGAAAAATGGCTACAGTTGCTGCAGTTTGGCTGAGGGAGCTGCAGCTTGGCTGAGGAAGCTGCAAGTTGCCTAGGATAGACTGTTACTGTCTTGTCATCATAGTAATGCTGTCAGACTTACTGAGGAAAATTCAAATCTAAGATAAGGTAGGATTCCTATTAAACATTTGTCCTGCCCTGTATCATAATATGTGATGCATTATGAAAGATCGTGTATTACATCCGACTGTGCAGAAATAAGCCAAGTCAACGTATGGTAATTTCTTTCATTTTGATTCATTCAAAATTGGGCCCATTAGTCCTCTTTTCAAATATAGAGGAAACTTTTGTACCAAGGCATTTGTTATCAAAAGATTGAAAAGAAAGCTTTAGTTTTGCTCTTTTCACTGGTACCAAACACTGCATACATGGTCTACGGATGACATGCCTGAACAGCCACGGTACCTAAAATATAAGTTCGTATGTGCACACTTATACCGTTACATTTCTTTTGTTGTACATAAATGATAAAATTGCTATATATTAATTTAGGGAAATTACTCCAAACAAAGAACATGGGCATATTTAAGTTGAAACCAGCCACAATGAAAAAAATCATTTGATATCATTTGATATTGCAATTTTACATAATTGTTTCAAAATATTTGCTCAAGTTAAATTATCGTAAGTATAAAAAAACTACTTCAATCACGAATTGAAGAAAGGGTTCTTAGAGTCAAATTCATCATCTTCCTCCTCAAATGGATTCGGCCCTTCCAGTTCCTCAAAGGGGTTTGGAGGACTAGCTGGCCTCTCCTCGGCACTGAGGAATGGATTAAGAGAGTCCTCCTTCGGGAGAGATGAGGTAGTGCTCTGAGGTACCCTAGGAACCCCTTCATTCTCAAAAGGATTTGTTGACTCTGGCCTTGCAGGAGGAACAGAGGTAGTTGTCCTCTTGGGTGAGCCGGTTACCAGTGGTTGACGTGAAGCAGGACCTGTCTTTTCTGTGAGGCTTGCAGGGGGAATAAATGGAGGCTGTTCTGAACCATAAGATACCTGACTACCAGGTTTGGTGATAGGCGGGGTCATGCTCCACCCCTGTGGGGTACTCCGACCCGAAGAATGGGGGGTACTCCGCCCAGATGAGGAAGGAGTTCGCTTAGATGGACTACTGGAATGGTGATCAGGAGTGATATTTTTCTGGAGTTGTTGAACAGGGGGAACTTGAGATGGGAGGGGTTGTATTTGTGAGGCTGGTGGTGGATTTGTTTCTTGTGAAGGAAATTTCTCTTCAAGGATTACCTGTATGTAAAAGATGGAGGTCAAGAATAGTGGAGAAGAATACAACACGCATGATTCAAATTAACATTTTACACTTAAAGAAATCACAAGGACTTCACCCACTAAACAGAATTATAAACTATCTTTCTGTTTTTGTTTCAAAACTACCTTCAAAAAGAGATACGTACTTCACTTGTGGTAAATACTTTTCAACAAATAACCCAATTCTTCAAGCAATGCAATCAATTTGAATTGCTATTCCATCTCCTGTTGTTTCTGAATTTATTTTGAATTCTACTTTTTCCAAAGTCCCCTTGACTATCTGGCCAGTAAACAAGGGGCAATAGCAAAAGTTACTTCCAAAGGAATTCTTCTCCCCGAAGGAGCTACATCCCGAAAACGACAAAAAAAAAACTGACCAAACTCTCAACCCTCAGATCTCTACATCAAGGCAGGGTTACCATATTAGCATTTTAAACACCAAAACCACTGAATTTGGCACTGTTTAGATGGTGTCGGCATACAGAATTTTAAAAGAAATGCCAAATACCATTTTGGCACATTTTTGGTGTTTTTATTTTGTCTGTCAATTTTCCTTAAAAATGCATGTTTTCCCTCAATTCTCCCAGGAATATGCAGAAAAATGCACATTTTATGCCTCAGACTTCACATTTGTAGCATATTTGAATTGAAATGAAATGCTCATATGCACGTTTATTTTACAACATATTTACCATTTTCACCCAATTTTCAGTGACTGTGCATTTGGAGTTCTACGCCATGCCAAATTTGGCAGATTACCTCACAGAAAATCTGGCTACCCTGCATCAAGGGTCATTTTTTCTGAATTTTTTTTCCCTTTATCCCAACGTTTTTCTCTTCCCAACCCATTTTCTCTCCCATACCACACCCCTCCCCCCCAAAAAAAAAAAAAAAAAAAAAAAATTCAGTAATAAGATACAACAAACAATTTCAATCCCAATTTAAACTTTCCTTTCCCTACTTTATATTAAACTCATCTTAAAAGGAAAATATATTACAACAATACTTATAAAATAAGTAAAGAATTTAATACTAACCTTGTTAAACACTCCCCGACCAAAATAATCTGCTACGACTGAGAATCCATCCTGAGCATTCTCCA
>WURT03003894.1:0-16857 GCA_009936505.3 Holothuria glaberrima
TGGAGTTCTGTGAAGTCATTTCAACTTTTCTTTCTATATTTTCACTTCACGACGTGTTTTGCTTTTCTTCTATTCATATATATATATATATATATACTGCAACCACACGCTACGTTAGGAGACTATCCATGCTTCCTATAACGTATCGTTTTTATGTTCAAGGTTTTCAGAGTTTGACATCTGATGACCTCAGAGGCCCCTTGACCTCCACCACAATTGACAGGGCCATTCCTCATGATGTAATGCATGATCTACATGCTAAGTATGAAGAGTATCAGTACTTCCTATCTGGAGATATCTTGTTAACACATTTTTCAGAGTTTGACCTCCCATGACCCCTACTGGCGTTTGACCTCTTCCAAAAATGATACAGTCCTTCCTCTTAACAGAATGTATCCACATGTCAGGCATGTAGATTATCCATATGTCCTATCTGGATTTATTGTGTTAAGAAATTTTTCAGAGTATGACCTCAGATGACCCCTGCTGACGTTTGACCTTCACCAAAATCAATAAAGTCCTTTCCCTTGACAGAATGTATCCAACTACTAAACATGGCGATTATCCATGCTTCATCTCTTGAGATATCATGTTAACAAGGTTTTTAGACTTTGACCTCTGGTAACCTCTGGTGACCTCTGGTGACCGCACATGACCTTTGACCTCCACCAAAATTGATGGGGATCTTCCTTTCAAAATATAATACATCTACTTACCAAGTATGACCAGTTTCCATGTTTCCTATTTGGAGTTATTGTGTTAACAAGGTTTTTAGACTATGACCTCTGATGAACCCTAGTGACCTTTGACCTCCACCAAAAATGATACAGTCCTTCTTCTTCTTGATGCAATGTATCTACAAGCTAAGAATGATTATCCATGTGTACAAGGGCGTATCCAGGATTTCATCTTAAGGGGGCGAGTGATTGCCATCTGGGCCGTCCAGGGGGTCTAAGGGAGAGGGTGCCCCCTCCCCTTTGGAAAATTTTGGCTTATGGAGGGTGGGCTAGATGCAAAATGGTGCTACATTTGATGCTAGATTTGAATTGAATATATCTCCAAGAATTATCATTTTTTAAGTAATGACTTTAATTTTTCATCTGAAATCTTCCTGAGAAATTTTTTCCATCCTCCCAGACTACCCCCTGAGTCACATACAGTGTTTTAGCTAGGACATTTTCTCAATGCAACATTTACTAATCTGAGGTGTGGGAGGGGTCTAAGGGGAGGGGGTGTCCCCTCCCCATTGGAAAATTTTTGGAATTTGAAAGGTGCCTAGATCGCAAATGGTGCAATCGATATTTGAGTGGATTTCTGCCCTAATGAGGAGCCCGGCCGGTGACACAGATGTTATGCACGGAATCAAGTCTATACTTTGATCTTCGAGATGAAAGTAGGGTAGTGGCACTCGAAGGTTACAATGAGGGCTTATGAATTAGGCAGTCCTGTAGCAATTAAAGCAGACAAATACAATATGCTGGCAGCAAGGAAATGGCAAAATTATTCTGGTGAGGCTGATTCTGTCAAAATTTACACCCGCGTAGAATTTGCTTGTCAGATTTTTTTGTGCGACATTTGTCTCCGTTTATGCGACAATGTCCCACAAATAGGGGCTGGCTAAAACACTGGTCGGGTGATACTCGCAGGGTCTTTAATTTGTCAAAAGGGTTTAAATTTACATATGATATATATGAATCAGTTCCGTCTTGCGTAAGGGAGAGCTTTGCACTATTCGCATGGGGTCAAGGGACCTGCGTTGAATCCATACCTTGTTTGCCTTCCTGGGCATTTCCTCCCTCTCCCCACCCCTTCATGGTCTCCAGGGGCCCTACCACTGCCTCCCTCTCTCTCTTCCCTCTTCTTCCTCCCTTTTTTTCCTTTTTTTTTCTCTTTTTCTTTTTCCTTCTTTTCCCTCATTTTTTTTTGGGGGGGCGACCACCCCAATCACCCCCCTGGCTTCGCCACTGCATGCGTACTACCTTGAGATATAGTGTTAACAAAGTTTTCAAACTTTGACCTCTGGTGACCTCACATGACCTTTGACCTCCATCAAAACATAAGACATCTACATACCATGTGTGAATACACATAGTTTCCATGCGTCTTACCTGGAGAAATCATGTTAACAAGTTTTTCAGAGTATGACCTCCAATGGCAACTGGTGACCTTTCACCTCCACCAAAAACAATACAATCTTTCCCCTTGATGCAATGTATCCACATGCTAAGTATGGAGATTATCCATGCTTCTTATCTAGAGATATGGTGTGAACAAGGTTTTCAGACTTTTACCTCTGGTACTGTAACCTCACATGACCTTTGACCTTCACCAAAAACAATAGGGATCTTCCTCTCAATATGAGGCATCTATATACCAAGTATGACAACTGTTGAAGTTTTTCTTCTTGAGATATTGTTTTAACGAGCCAAGAGTCACAAACACACACATACATGCATACCCACATGCCATCACGACTGCATAGGTTTCTATTTCATCAAAGCGAAAAAGGGGGTTCGGATACATAGGATTTTACTTTATTCTCTTTTCTGCCATCCTATTTACAAAGCTTTGTTTCCACATTTTTTATTCAACCCTTCAGGAATGACAGGTGACAACACCTGAAAAGTTTATGAATCTTTATGTAACAAGGAATCATACTGTTCCAACACACTTTGAAATATGAAGACAATTAGGCAAATTGTGTAAGTAAACAGCTGAAAAACTTCGACTCAAAAGATGTAAAGTCTATCATCACAGCTGACAGCACACAAAAGTCGCATATATGAACAATGAGCTGGCCCAGCAGATTCTTCAAAGAGTGTGCAATTTATGGTGAATGTACTCAACTTGGTACAGCTGGACATAAGATTAATGCAGTTGTAGTAGATTATTAGCAAGGTTTGCATACACACCGATATAATCACAGACATATGAACTTTTTTTATTTTGGGACACAACTTATTTTGCCTAAATTTCTGAGCCATCTAAAAGTCTTTTGCCAGAATAAAATAACAAATTCTGCCTGATTTTCACAATGTCCAAACAATTTGTTTTTTGGTGGCAGGGAGAGAATGGATACAGCACCACCATGTGCCCCACAGCATAAACCCATGATTACAATTGGGATAGATTTACCCTAGCTGTGAGCTATAATCACATAGCTGATATATATACGTAAAAGGCAACTAAAAAATACAAAAATGAGAATGGAGTTTGGGATCATCTGTGATGATAAATAAACAAAAACACAGGCCTTGCCATGATGAAACTAAGAGATTTCAAAGTGACTATACCAAAAGAATTTTTGTTTTTCTTGTTCATCTAGGTTAAAACAGTAGTGCACAAGTTTGGTAATCTAGCATACACACCATACTTGCATGTAAAAGCCACATCTGAACATGACATTTTTTGCCACAGCAATAAGACATATTATGCTAGTAGTTGGCAGCTGGATTGAATCAGGGTCTCTAGCAACTGTGGGATTGAATCCAATACACCTGACAACTACCAGCTCATATCTGATCAAGCTGCATGCAAGCAGGATGCTTGATTATTAAGGAGGAAAACAAGCAAAATATGTATAATAATATCTCTTTTGTTAACTCTGGCATATTTTTAATACAAACATATCCCTTTCTGAAACTTTGATTTACAACACTACAGGTGAATTAAGAATTGTTGAGAGAATGTACATCTGAGTATAGGGTATGTTTGGTTAATATTGGGCAGTAGCTTGAAGTCTGTGTGAAAAGACACCAGATGTACAAAATACATCTACACGCTTGCTACTATGTCAGAAAATTGTGCATGAGTATGAAAGCAGAGTTAAAACATTGCAAAGAGACTTACAAGTGCTCTGTCTTCTCCAAGAGAAAGGAGCCTTGGAAGATCCGAATCCAATGCCACACCAAAGGTAACTGTCCTAATTGGTTTGTAGTGAGCCTGATGTTTACCTAAATATGTCCAGGTCCACTCACTGGTTGGTTTAGCAGCTTTGTAAACTGTCACACAAAAGTCTGCATCCTGAAAAATAGGATAAATGTGTGGACATGATGTCTGATAAAATTTAATGTCTGTAAGAAAGATGTTGGTCAAAAGATGATGATATATCCTCTGTTATTATATAGTTACCACACCACCTGAAATTTTCTGAAAGGGGTTAAAAGGAGGCTGGTTACCAAAGTTAAAGGGGGGGGATATACCCTATCACTTCCAAGTAGAAATAACAGGTCTACATAATTAATCATCACTATTGTCAAATTAATAAACAAAAATTGTTATCAATATCATAACTTCTTGATCAAACTGTAATTTCTGGGACCTTTGCCCCACTCAAACATTACAAGTGCCTCATATTAATTATATCTTGTGGTCATAATCATTATCAAGTATCTACAGTTGTTATGCTTCCAGAAGAAACTTTAGTGACAGCAAGAAAAATCAAAATTATCCTTACAAGAGATTGGGAATTAATACAATGACTGCATTCATATCTTGAACATGTGCAAAAAATGCACTTGCCTAGCACATAAAAATGTCAGTGACATATTTCTTACCTTCAATGCAAATTTAACACCCTGAGGATTCTAACAACCATGAACTTTAAAGTACATTTTGACATCACAATATTCTACCAAAGAGGTGTTACTTTGACAGGAGACACATCTGTAACACTTTCTTTTAATCTAGCCAGTTGCTGACAATAATCCCTTTTCTGTAGTAATATTTATTATGTAAGAGGCTTAAAGATATTAAAAAGAAACTAAACACAAAGGTTCATGTTGTGTGCTAAATTTTGAAGACTTGCTCCTTTTCAGCACATTGAAAAATACCTCACTGTCACTCTGTATTACATTTTGAACACCAATACACAGGCTGCAAGTTGTGAAATAATGTGCAATTGATGAAAAATTCTACAGTAACATATAACCTCACACCTCTTTTCTGCATTTGCAAATATCAAAAGCAGTACTCATATTACCATGATCTTTATGTTTTGTCACGAGAAACAACACTGGCTCTTACTAGGCTGTCGGCAACTTGCTACATATCAAAACATTTTTCCCGATAATCCTTTTGTCAGCAGAGTAAAGTTGTTAACAATGGTTGGCTAGGACAGGAAGTAGCAGTTGTAAGCTTTAGACAAAAAATTTGGAGGCCCTGAAGTCTTCTGATCCATCATTAAATGATGATCTCCTCACGCTTAATCCAATCAAACAGGATTAAAATAAATTACATTTTCAGTTGAACCACCTGCCAAAGTAGCACCTCCCTGATTCTATCACAGAGTACTTTTATTGGGTATATGGAATATGTCATATTCTAGGCACTGTCTTTAAACTTTCCTGTTCTTCCAGTCCTACTAGTTCCGCATCTTTTAGCACTCGTAACATGCAACAAACACTTTTGTTGGATTCTGCACTATTTAAAACTAATTATTAATTTTATGTTATTTTGAGCTCGCTTCCATGATTAAAATGTAGATTTTATCTTTTGATGAAATCTTCTTGACAAAAAGGAAGGGAGATAGCATGGTGAACTAGATCTGTCTATTGCAAAAATACAAACTGAAGAACATGTAATGAGGTGCTCCAACTGCCTCTAATATTTATATTACATAACCATATTATACCATTCAGTATGTAAAATGACGATGATGGTTCTAAGACTTTTAATATTGTTTCATATGATTTTCCATGCCACCAACCATTACAAGTGAATGCTTCATAAATTGACAAAATAAGTTCAATTTCACACAGTGGGGACTTTAATTAACGCAACAGCTTTAGAAAGAGGCCATTGGTGTGTTAATTCACACTTGGATGTAGATTTTGGAAGATGCAGAAGTGTAAAATGCATGGGGTAAGAAGGACATCTAATATAAATTATGGACATCGTTACCAAATACGGTACATTTAATAAATTAATATGCAGTATTTAACATTGCTTCATTTAAAAAATCCTGCCTTTGGAAAACTACATATTGTACACTATGTCATACATGGCTATGAAATTGAATGCCTTACAACTAGTTCATATGGCAGTAAAAGTTACTTCTGCATTCTTATTCCAAAAATGTTTTACAAAGCAGGAAGCCAAACAGACTTAGCCAATGAAATATCATTTTAGTACCATGCTTTCAAAGTGATGCAGATTCATTGTGAAATTATGAATTACAGTTTTTGTTTGATAAATCATGGTTGGCAGGTTTTTACAGCCTGACCTCTGATGACCTCACATGACATCTGAGCTCCAACAAGCAACAGAGATTATGTACTCAACATGGGAATCAAGTAAGAGGTTCCTACAGTTTATGTTTCTAAAGTTTTCCCAGTTTGGACTCAAGTGACCTCAACTGACCTTGTCCTCAACAATGTATTGCACATATAACTGAAATCAGTATTACTTACCCACATGCCAAACATGAGATTCCTACATGTCTTACTTCTTGAGATATAGTGTTTACAAGTTTTCACACTATGAACACTGGTGATCTTAGAGGAGTTTTGACCTCCACCAAAACTCACAGAGATCATATGCTCAATGTGGGCCCCCACATGCTTGAAGTATGAGATTCACACATGCTTCCCTCTTGCGATAACATGCTAAAAAGGGTTTTAGAGTTTGACCTCTGGAGACCTCAATTGACCCATGATCTCCATCAAAAACAATACTCAACATCTACTCCATATTGGGCAGAGTTCTCCAAAGAGAGGTTCAATTCTATAAGAAGTGGACCATTAATATGGAAAAGTATCTAAGCAGCATGTCACCATAAGTTGGCGCATAGCATAACAAGAAAATGTTTTGCAAGATGGCATCCTAGATTGCTGGAAGGGGCAACTCCCATGACTTCTGAGTCTCTTCTAAACAATTTACTTTTGGGATTTCACATGTTAGAAATTTTCACTGCCCCAAAAATGGTGTAAACAGAAAAAGTTTTTTGGTGAAATCACAGGGCTACAAAGGTCACTTACTGTTGTATGCTTAGTTTTCTACGACTATACGTGTCCAGTGAATGTGGTCATTAATAAAAAAAATGCCATGTTATTTGTATTCAAGACTGTCAGTCAGTGTTCAACTAGACTGCAGCAAAAATAGTGCACAGGAGAAGCCCAGGCAATATTTCTGGGGAGTGGGGAAGGGACAAAGTTAAGCTTTTCCAGAACTTTGAATTTTGAACCAGGTTGCCAGAAGCTTTAAACTGCTGTATCCAGCTGTATTAAAATGTATTAAAATAATTATTGGATAAGTAGTTGACCAAACCCATGGTGAGTCTCCTTACTGACCTATATGTATAGTGAGGAATCTCCAATCAGTGATTGGGGGCCTACCTTTCATTTCAAACAAAATTAATTTCAGAATGTGCTAAGATACAAGATGGTGCTATCACTTTCATCCTTTTTAATTTTTTTTTTGAAATGTTTGTGATTATTTTAGGTTTACAATCTTGAGCACCAGATGACTCCCAAAGTGACTCCCTGGCAAATGTTAAATATACTTTGAAAAAATGAAGCAAACAACATTTGTAGGGTGGAGGTGACTTAGCGGTTCAGAGTACTGATTTGTTTTGCCAGATCATATTCCCAAAAACGACCAGGGAATCTCTGGTGGCTCAACACATTACTTTTTGGCAGTTCATTGTTCGCAGTAATGCTGTTTAAGATTATTCAATGACGAAGTTGTCTGATCCAAGTCTTTAGTCAAGTCAGCTGTCCCAGACAGTGGTGTAGAGCAAGGAAGTCAGCTGTACCAAAAACTGGTGTAGAGTATGGGATTCCCATTCATCCCTACAGTAGCAGCTGTTGGCTAAGTGGTTCACAACTGAGGTTACACTCAGCGTGTCCGCAGGGATGTTAAATGGCGTGACATCCCCATCTTATTGCCGTCTGAGCACTAGTCAGAAAGGTGTTCACCCAAGATTTAGGTGCTATTTAAGTGCCTTAATTAAACTGGCGAAAGTGACTTCTGCGAATTCCTGGTCATGTAACATTAATAATAAACCTACCATATGAGGTGCCCTACTTCTATCATTTTACAGTTAATCAAGTCATCCCAGACCACGTTTTGTGTTGACACTTTGTCTGGCATACTTAAGTTATAAATGTACAAGTGAAACTCCTTTTTTCAGTTGATGCATGGTGAATAGTTATCCTTAGGTAATTTCAACATTTCAAAGTGGGTCACAAGATACAAAGGGTTGAGAAACCTTGAAGTAGCAGATCGTGTCTGTTGTCCATGATTGTATTTTCCTATTACAAGGTGGGAGCAAATACTATATGCACAGCATATTAGAGTCTGCCTGGGATGGTTTTGAGGCTTCTGAAATCTATATGGGACATCATGAAAACTTCAGACATTGCACAATACTACTCCTAGTGTACTATCTGGAACTGGCCCTGAACAGTGTCAAGAGATTTGTTTGAACCCTACCCCCCCCCCCATCTTCCATCTTCCTCCCAACCCAGATATGGGCCTAATCATGTGATTTCACTCTGCCTTCAGAGAGGAATAAAAAAATGCACAATATGCCAACCTTTATAATAAATTATTATCATTCAGCCTTTTTATCAAAATTCCAAGAAAAAGTCAACACTTCACACAAAAGTCAGCTCCCCTTAGTTACAGTGATGCAAGAGAGCACTCAGTGTATAAACCATGTACTTACAGCTTTTCACTGGTTTCTTCTCTATTCACTTAACAAGTGGATACAAACTGGGGACTTGAGATGTATGAGTATATGTACATCACTCTTATTAATTAAAAAAAAGAGTGCTATTTTGTCCTTTTCTGTCTTGTAAAAATACAAAAAACCTGAAGAAACCTGAGACACACGACAGAAAAGACATTAGCTTTTAAGCTTCAGAAGACACTTACATAGAAGACATAATCAAAAGGAGACTTCATTTCAACAAGACATTACAGCCCCTCATCCGTGTCTTCCATGTACTGAGTACATGAAAGACATAGATGAGGGGCCATATACAAAGACATTACAGCCCCTCATCTATGTCTTCCATGTACTGAGTACATGAAAGACATAGATGAGGGCCATATATAAAGACGTTACAGTCCCTCATCTATGTCTTCCATGTACTGAGTACATGAAAGACATAGATGAGGGGCCATATACAAAGACATTACAGCTCCTCATCTATGTCTTCCATGTACTGAGTACATGAAAGACATAGATGAGGGCCATATATAAAGACGTTACAGTCCCTCATCTATGTCTTCCATGTACTGAGTACATGAAAGACATAGATGAGGGGCCATATACAAAGACATTACAGCTCCTCATCTATGTCTTCCATGTACTGAGTACATGAAAGACATAGATGAGGGGCCATATACAAAGACATTACAGCCCCTCATCTATGTCTTCCATGTACTGAGTACATGAAAGACATAGACATAGATTCCATGTACTGAGTACATGAAAGACAGATGAGGGGCCATATAGAAAGACGTTACAGCCCCTCATCCGTGTCTTCCATGTACTGAGTACATGAAAGACATAGATGAGAGGCCATATACAAAGACATTACAGCTCCTCATCTATGTCTTCCATGTACTGAGTACATGAAAGACATAGATGAGGGGCCATATACAAAGACATTACAGCCCCTCATCTATGTCTTCCATGTACTGAGTACATGAAAGACATAGATGAGGGGCCATATACAAAGACGTTACAGCCCCTCATCTATGTCTTCCATGTACTGAGTACATGAGAGACATAGATGAGGGCCATATATAAAGACATTACACAGTACATAACAAAATGGCATACTGTATATATATACTGGATGTTAAAAAGATGAGATGGACATAAAAAGCATAAACACACAATGACATTACAGTACTCAATTGCAGAAGTAGACATAGTAGAAATTACTGCAGGGACTAAGGAAACATGATTAACAAATTAAATGCATACTTACAAAATGAATAGTGCTTATAAAACCCAAAATAAAAGGCCAACATTTAAGGACAGAGAAGACATTACAAAAAAGACATGAATGGAAACTACATATACAGACATCACAGTACACAAAGAGCCAATTGTAAAAACATGACTTAAGGACACAGAAGACATGATAAAAAACATACAAGATATTACTTAAAGACACAAAAGACATAACATAAGGGACATAAAAGACATATTACATACAGGACATGAAATGTAGCATAAAATGGACATGGAGGCCATAGTAGCTAGGATGAAAGGACAAGAAATAAAAGACATCACACAAAGTAACAGACAGAATACTGAATATTGTTAATATACATGTTGATAGCCTTAAGATCCTAAGCAGAATTTAAGGAAGCAAAGTAGCTAGGCAGCTATTAATCATATGGAGGAAGCAATTTAATTGAACAAAACCATGAATTGCACCAATTAAAAAGTACATACACTGTATGAACTCCCAGGCAACAATTTACACTGTGATGCACAATTTCATACACAACACTGACATTTCCCACTCCTTCTGGAGAATTACCAAGTTGTTTTTAGATTCTGCCCTTTGATAACTTTCAGTCTAAACAATGTGACAAACCCCACAATATAGACAGTCAAACATATATTAAAGGATCCATCAATATCTCAAATTTGGTACAGTGATATTTCCCATGGCTTCAAAATAACTGGTTCATCTGTACTTTTGATCCCTGTAGCGCACTTAAAAATACACCATACACACACAGAATTAAAATTGATTTGCATTTTCTATTACTACTTTGAAGTTTTTCGTCAAAAGTTGTCTCTATCTGGCAAAGGTTAATGACCCTGTACATAATTACAGCCCACAATCTTTGTTTTTAATACCACAGACCGTTTCTCATTAAGAGTATGCAGCTTCTTAAAGACTTTTCTTTTGGTATATACTAGAATCACAGATTTGTTTTTTCCAATTTAGCCATTCATTACTTGAGTTACTAAAGTCAGCAAAAATTGGGGAAAGTGCATGCAGCATTAACAGCCAACTGGGAATTACCAAAAACAAGTAAACTTGAAATTTGCTCGACAAATTTGGTAACAAGTGCTTTTATGAGATGAGACCCTCTCCAGGTGATAGATAACTGATGGTCTGCAAGATATCAAAGTGTTGTGGCCAGTCTTCTTATTACAACATTTATAGATACCAAAGAGAACTGCAGCCATGTTTAAGTCATGTAATTATTACATGTTCTTTGTCATAGTCACAGCCAAGCAAATTCTGTGTTTTCTTAAGAGCTGTCCAATTAAGAGACAGACAGCTGACTTGTTCTTCAAATGTAAATACAGTGAAATTTACAGTAGTTTTCTTTTTTATTACCCTTCCATAACAAATTCTTTGATTGCATGCACAGGGCTGGGAGAGTTTTAATGGCTGGTCTGCTAGGGTATCATTCCAGTCTCTGGCATTAAACCTAGGGTACAGTAGCTGCATTTGTTTAATGAGTCTTGATAAAATATAAATTTCACATCTAGGGCACCTCTAAGAACAATTGCTGTACACATGTGTTTTATCCAATTAAAATTGTTCTAAACTATTTCAAACACTTAAAGAACTTTGCAGCAGGTTTTCCCAAATGCCAGTGAAAAAGAATGAGTCTAATAATACATTGTAAACTCGTCTTAAACAAGCAATTTTGAATATATACATATTCAAATTTTCCTTAGATGTTGCCTAATACAATGATAAAGCAGGACAAGTTCACTAAAAGTAATGCAGGGTAAATTGCAATCTTTCCCTGCAGCAAGGTTTCTTTCACAAAATAAAAATAAATATACGTTCACTATCCTTTCCAATTTAATCAGTCTGTTGCTTGCTTTGATTAAGCTCTACTCTCCCCTGATTTTACCCTTTAACAATGATGAATACAAATCTATCTAATGAAACAAATGCTTCAAAAAGTTGTTAACCATTCGTCTCAAAAGTAAATATGAACTGTACTTAACTCAAACAAAGCACAACACTGTAACAGAGTCATAAACTAACCTCAGAATAACTTTATAATGCTACTGTGCAAATGTAATGACTCCTTATGGCTACAATTACACCAAGATTGTACTTGTAGAAAACACCTCCTTCATAACACAAACATACAAACATCCTTTTGACGAGTCAGTTTAACCTCCTTAACCTTTAAAACTTGGCAACCAGGAGGGACATTAAAAGGCAAGTACAGGAAAAGTGAATATCCATAACTATTACAAGCATGGAAGGCAAAAACAAAATATATCATGCATTGCTTATAAAAAGCATAAAACATCTGGAGGTATCAATATATCAAAACCTTGTCACAGAATGGTTTTAGGAGCATACTGCTGAAATGAGGTCAAAAAGGAGTTAACACTTCAAGAACTGCCAATATTCGATCCAACAAAAAGTTTGCTATTTTCAACTTAATAAAGTTACTTGTAATTTGTCCAGTTCATGTCTGTCATTTCATTTTCATTGTTATTTAATGATTCAAGGTGACTACTCCCCTCACATGGTAACTAGATCCAACATCTCAATTTTCTTGTGCTACCTACTATTTGTTTGAACTCAATTGTAACAAATCTCCACCTATTTCTTATTTTCATGAGCATATTAACATTTTCAAACCACTTTGCTACTTCATAATAAAGATTGACATACTTAAGTCTTCGATATACAAAGTTTTAATACATCTTTCAAAATCAAATGTGAAAGACAGGTAAAAGGGTTCCCATGGAATCCAGTTCTCCCATCTCCATTTATTATAGTATTTGCATTTATAAAACACCAATATGTTGGCAAATCCTTGTCTCAGTATCTTTCCATTATTGCTTATATTTTACTTTATAGAATAAACAAAATATCAACTGTCCAACTTTACAACTGGCCAAGTTGAACTGAACTTTTTTAATGTTTTTTAATGTTACTTCAAATCATACTACTTAAATTCTGATTAAATAAATTTCTAGATTGAACCACACTTAAGAGGTTTCTATGACTCTTTGCTTTGAAGTTCTTCTCCATGTCTGAAGTCTTCATGCCAGTTTCACCACAATATAACAGTATGACCACTTCACTACACAATGTGTATTCATACTTCATCTCATGTCCATTGTAACTGAACAAAGTATTTAGCCTCCCAGGTATGTCTCCCAGCAGTACTACACATCCTGTCAGCCCACCATAAGTTTTCATAGACAATATTTCATAGGACATAGGAAGTAAAAGGAGACTACACCACAGAGACCAGTTCAAAAGGCATCATATGCAGAAGTGAACTTCAAGTGTTGGCATGCCATATCAGTCCCACATCTCTGCTGCTACAGTACATGGCCCCTAAACCTTCATCCAATTGATGCTTTTTCCATGACTATAGCCTTCTTGATCTCATTATCCAGTTCTCTGGTTGAGTTTCATAACCAACAGCCTTGCTCCTACCAATGTTCTGGCTGTGCCACCTGAAGCTTGTGGTACAGTGATTTGCAATGTGCATTTCCTTGCTTCCTGAAACCTTAACACCTCCCCTTAAAGGGAAAATGCAGTCACTCTAATCAGAGTTAGTATGCCCTGTCACTCTAGTTCATGGCTGGCCTATTTTGATCATGTGACAATATTTTTGTTGATGAAATGTGAAATTCAAGGAGAATTTCTTTTAGCTTTACCAATGGTTTGTAATAGTTATGTTCAAAACATCTTCAAAGGTGCTTGTAACACAGTAAGAGGAGATTTGCAAGAGTCTGATGATTTTCCAAAGCAAATTTTGGGGCGACTGCCTACTGCCTTTCAACTCTTTGTCTATGTCTACAAAACCTTTGGGAATTTTCTTCTTTTCTGTATTACAATTACCACATAGAAGAAGAGCCTGTCCTACAGATGTGCTCTTTAGTACTCAAGAAGCAAAAAAAAAAAAGCTAGGTGTCAAGTTACCTTAGTTCCCAAGGTACCACTTACGGTGGAGAGGGGCAATTGAGATAAAGCAGCTTGGTTAAGAACACAACATAATGAAAAGAGTGAGGAATCCAATAACTAATCCTTGGAATGTACTGTCCAATGCCTTCAATTGCCACTTACCTAACACAAACTTAGTATTTACAAACTTGAAGTATAACCCACAAAAAGAGAGGTTACACTTCACAACTGGACATATGACCTTTGCCATTCGCAAAAGTACCTTCTGTTTTGACTGTTTTCAATGCAAAAATCTGTATGTCCATCGGTCTGTCTGTCCATCAGTCTGTCTGTCTGTCTGTCCATCTATCCCTCCATCCATCCATTTATTTATTTTTACTTTTTCATATCTAACTTCTAAATTTAAACTATTCTTCCAGCTTGCAAATGTTAAAAGATAATTTTAGCTTCATTCAAATACTTTATACTTAGCAGCTAGATTCAATATATCCATGGTTATACACCACATTTAATGTTTCAGAAAAGGCTACAAAATTTACACATTAATAACTCTCAAGCTGATCTTATGCATTTTATCACTTTTACACATTCAACTGACTTCAAATTTTTATCAAGTCAGGAACATTGCTCTGACTTTTTAAGTTATTTGTCGATCTCACCGAAATTGTCAGAAATTAATCACACAACATTCTGAAAATAGCAATTTTATCAGCCTACACTTGTCGCTCTACTTCTTTCTATGCCAGGTTTTGACTTAGTATGCAGAGATCCCAGCTTTTAAGAACAATTTGAAACATTCATGGCCTGGGGAAATTAAAACCTAATTTCAGACATATTATCATTATTATTGTTTGAAGGAAACTTCCAAATATATTTCACTCACCCCTGTCGCAAACCAGGATGAATCATGGGAGAAGACACAGTGAGTTACTGCATCTCGTGAGTAACGGAATGGTTCAGGGCACTCATCCTCTAGAGTAAGTGAATCCAAAATCCTGACACAACCATTTGTGAAACCAACACCTGATGGAAAATATCAGAATGTTACCTCAAATCAAGAGCTCTCATTTTCCTTGAGATTTACAAATTATTTCTTTCATAGGTTTCATCTTGACTTTCAAGACAGGCACAGAAAGCATAAAGTGCTTGGAAGTTAGCCAGAAAGCCCAAAGACTTAGTGATTCCTTGCCAAAAGGGGGATGCTTTGTTACACAGAGGTTGATCCCGCAAATTTATGCTTCTTCCCGACATAATTTTTTATGTGTTCACAATTTGATCCCTGCTAATCTCACATGACCTTTGAACCCCACTAAAACTTAAATGACAAAAAAAAATTGAAAAAAAAACATGTCTTAGAGGAGATTTGTCTGTGCTTCCTCCCTTGTAATGTCATCTTTACAAAGTTCAGCTTTTGACCTCTGGTGACTTCAAATGACCTTTGACCTCCAACAAAAACAATAGGGTCTTTCTCTCAACATGACAACATGACAAATCTATATACTGAATATGAATTGTTGGTCATTGCTATCTTGAGATATTGTGTTTACAAGCCATTTACAAGGTTTTTGCAGTTTAACCTCTGGTGCCCTTAGATGACCTTTGGTTTGACCTCCACCAAAAACAATAGGGTTCTTCCTCTCTACATGATAAATCTATATACCAATATGAAAAGTGTTCATCATTGCTATCTTGAGATACTGTGTTTACAAACCACTTACAAGGTTTCTGGTGACCTCAGATGACCTTTGGCCTCCACCAAAAACAATAAGGTTCTTCCTCTCAACATGACAAATCTATATACCAAATATGAAAACTGTCGATCATTGCTATCTTGAGATATCGTTGTTACAAGCTACTTGTCACGTACACACACACACGACATCACCATCACTAGATTCCTTGCCTGCCTTCAGCAAGGAATCAAAAATGAATACCTCTACAGAGCAAATCAAAGGACAAAAAAGTACAGTCTAACTAACTACTAAAATGCTGGTTTGCTTCAAACTGAAAATATGCACGGATCCTGAGACTAGCACAATTTCATTCAGATTCTCCTTAATATAAAGATATATATATATTGCTAATTTGGGATTAAGGGGAAATATCGTACACACAAATACCCTTAAAAGGGGAAATCATCTAAACGGGGAAAAAATCAGGTCGACTTTGCAAAACTACAAGCTTTTTACATAGGAATACGTAAACGGATGGTAATGTCCTTTTCACTACATAATCTATATGCAATTACTTCAATGTTGACCAATTCTGTCATATATCTGTTAACAGGTACAAATGGTGGGCCATTGAAATAACGTTGGTGTATATCTGTTTTTCAAATGCTACCAAATAGCAAAATATAATCTAATGTATTTTGTTTTTTTTTGCCTTTATGAAGGAGTGTGTCATGCCTCGAAAGTTTTTCCCCTGTGGTGGATTCTAGCAATATATATATATATAAAACACTAATCCATAACGTTACTGGAAATCATGATACCGCGGTTTCGTTAAGGGGAAATTGAAACAATAGAATACATAAGCATATATTTCCTCCTATGGTGTTTGAGACATAACGTAATTTCAATTGCCCGACATCTGTACGTGTTAACATATACGTGTCCGTAAATTCGTCTACATTGAAGTAATTGTATATAGATGGTGTGGATGAAGTTAGTTAGATGGGGTTTAATGACACACCAACACAAATGTGTTACATAGTGTCAGCAAGAATAAAAAATCAACTTAAAAAAGTAAAGATGGGGTAAAATAAAAAAGGAAAGATTGGGTAAAATTCAAATGGAATGTCTGGTCAAATGCAAATGCTGGAGTCATGTTAGAATTTACTGTAAAGCTTACTTTCCTTGAGAAAGCCTAAAACAAAAGAAGGGTCAGTGTGCTCGAAAAACGTTTCCAGGTTTGGCACAGTGTAGTACTTCTGACGAATATGGAAGTATTCGTAACAGTCAACGAGAATGTGACT
>WURT03003905.1:0-13651 GCA_009936505.3 Holothuria glaberrima
CCAACCAACCAACCAACCAACCAACCAACCAACCAACCAACCAACTAACTAACTCTGTTTCACAGTATCAACTTGACATAGCTTTTCCCAGTTCGACCCAAATTGTCAAGTGTGGCAATGATGTAGGGAAAAGCGTTCTCCCATTTGGTAAATTGGTTTCAATACTACATGTAACACCCCTCACTATCACATTTTTTCTACTTTATTTTTATATGCCCTACAACATATAATTATGTGTGCTTACATGTGACATGCCAAACGTTTTTGTGTAAGGTTAGTAACTGAAATTTTACGAAAAGGATTTTGTAATGAGACTGTACTTGTAGACTGCATACTTCATTTTTATTTGTTGCATCAAAGTGAGACAATTAGAACCCTTACTATAGACGCGGAAGAAGGGACGTGGGGTGGCTTCCCGACAGTGCAAAACAATCATTTGTTTCAGATCAATACATGAAAATTTAGCCTGAGAGAAAATGTCAAAAGAATGATGTTTTGGAATTTGCTAACCATTTTGGTAGCTTTTTCATTTCTACTTTTATGAGCCTATGGAAAATGGTGTTACATAAAAACTTAATATTAAAAAAGTTGACAGGTTCAGTTATATTTACTCTCCACAGTTCCCTGACATTCAGACATTCATAAGTTAAGTCAGCTATGCTAGATTCTCGTTCACATTTCAAATAACACACATTTTTGATTGATTAATCCTGGCATTTATTTAGAGGGCTCATATCGGACGTATCTTCATCTCGGTGAACTTGATACCATATTGGTTATAGTTCACATTATCCCAGAGACAAATGCCCGTCTTGTCCTGAGGCCCATACTCTCCATTGAAGTTAGAAAAGTAGCATTGCTTGTACCACCTACCGCCATGCATTTTCCTACCATAATCACGGCTGTTAGTGTAGTCTTCCTTTTTGTTTCAATGCCGAAGGCAAAAGGAATCTATGCAATCACAAGGGCGATTATGTGTGTGTATGCCAGTGTTTGTGACTGTGTCGCGTACATTGTTCTAGCATGTTGGGAGCGCTCGTTTGAATCTAGTTTGTGCCAGGACTGACTGATTATTGCGCAGTACCTCGGTAGGGGAGGAGAGTTGGTTTGTTTTTTGGGAAGACATTGTTACCAAAGATGTATGTTACCGTGTGAGCCACAGACGACTTACTTTTCACATACTATTTCGCACAAACAAGCTTTCACACCTGATTGGTTTTCTCGAATTCAAATGTATGCACACCTTTATTTCTCCTTTACGACGGGAGAACACAACTAGTGATGCTAATGATGTTACGAGATAAACTTGTCAAATATTTCGACTTCGAACCTTCATGGGTACCTAGCGAACAATTTAGTGTAGTAGGTGTTAGTTTTGCTAAAGTAACGTTAGAGTTTAAATGTTTGAAATATCGTTCGTACGCTTCCAATATTTACATACGAGGTGCATAACCTGTAGCTCTGGACAGGTGCCGAATAGATTATCACGTTCATTATGCGTTCACCTCCGCTGGTCTTTTTCCAGTTTTCACCCGCCGGGCAATTGCAGATTTGCCCGGGTGTCATGTTATAAGATTGTGGTACAGTTATCTCTTTTATCCCACTCTTGGCTGAGTTGGCTGAGTTTGCTGATAATTTAATCGCTGTTGTGTATAAAGTATTGAGAGTGTGTGTTACATAAGCTCTGTTAACGCTCTGCTGTCTAGACAGTTGTGGAACTTGTGGAGTATTTTTACATTTGAAAGGAAAAATTCCTGTATGGCAGAGTGGGCGAATTAACAAATAACTTGCCCGACTGGCTACAAAATCCTGGAAACAGGCTAACCAAACCGAACGCACAATGTTATCTTATGCTATTTTGAACCTCGTGGGGATCGTTTTCAACGTTCTAAGTAATTTTGTGAGGAAGATTGTGAGCAGTGTTACAGTTTAATTGTTATGTTAAGCATTGTACTAGCCGAGTTGTCTAACACTTTTGTGTTGCTACACCACAGATATATGAGTGGTTTCAGATTAATGTTATGATTGTATTTGAAGGTTCAGTGTCGGAATTATAGTGACCGGCCCATTACCTTTTAGCATTGTACGTCATTACGCAAATATTTGTCCCCCTGGGTAGGTAACGTCAATCATTCGTAAGGTAGAATGCCGTGGCAAACTGATACTAGGCTGGTTTTTCGGAGTGGTTTGCAGGGGATTTGGCCCAGATTATCTCACCTCGTTATCCAGGGGAAGACCTCAGCCTGCTGGCCTGTGCTACTTCAAATTCTAGTCCGGGCGACATTACACTTTTTCCCGTTTGTAGGAGTGGCAGGATTATTATTACAATTTCATTGTCAGTTGTCATAGGCTCATGGAAGAACAGTGTTGGTTTAGGAACGTTTTGTGTATTACACTCAGTTATATGAGTGTTCATTTTATTTTCTGCCTTAATATTTTGTTTGTTTTGATAGTTCCCCGTGAAATACACACGAAGGAATCCTGAGCTATGACCTCTGGCCATTAGTTTTATTTCATGGTTGAAAATAACTGGGGAATATGGGAGTGACGACCTCTGAACCTAGTAAAGTGACACTTTGCTTGTGAACGCGATATCTAAAGAAGGGAAATTGACAGTTCTCACACTTGGTAAATAAAAGCCCCATATTAAGAGGAAGAACCCTATTGTCTTTGATGGAGGTCAAAAGTCATCTGATGTAACCGGGGATCAAACTCTAAAAACCTCGTTAACACGATATCTCAAGATAGAAAGTTTGTATAAATTTCATACTTAGTATGTAGATGCCTTATGGTGAGGCTAAGAACCCTATTGCTTTTGATGGGGGTCAAAGGTCATCTAAAGTTACCGGGGTAAACTCTGTAAACCTTGTTTTAAACACGATATCTCAATGTAGAAAGCTCTGATGAATTTCACACTTAGTTTGTAGATGCCTTATGGTAAAATAAAGAATCCTATCTTTGGTGGAGGTCAAAGGTCATCGGGTCACTGGGGTTCAAACCCTGAAAACCTTGTTAACACGATATCTCGAGGTAAGAAGCTTAGATGAATTTCAAACTATTGTGTAGAAAAAAAACTCTTTTGCTTTTGGAGGAGGTCAAAGGTCATAGGGGTCACCGAGGTCAAACTCTGAAAGCCTTGTTAACACGATACCTCAAAGTAGGACTCTTGAATAAATTTCATACTAAGTATATAGATGCCTTATGTTTAGAAAAAGAACCCTATTGTTTTAAGTGTAGGTCGAAGGTCATTTGGAATCACCAGGGGTTAAACTCTGAAGACCTTGGTAACACGATATCTCAAAGTAGGAAGCTTGCATGAATTTCATACTTAGTATGAAGATGCGGTGTGGTCAAACAAAGTACCCTATTGTTTTTGGTGGAGGGCAAAGGTCATTTGGGGTCACCGGGGTTAATTGCTAAAAACCAAGATTTTTACCTGGGATCACAACAGGTCAAAAAGCAAAATTTCCCAAGATATCCCAAGATCTTTATTTGGATCACCACAGGTATAAAAGCAAAATTTTTCAAGTAATCCCAAGATCTTGATCTTGTTCACCACTGGTTAAAAAAGCAAATTTTTCCAAAAATTCCCACAATTGTCAGCTGGGGTCACTACAGGTCAAAAAGTAAAATTTCTCAAGAATTCCCAGGACCGTCTGGGTCACTACAGGTCAATTATGAACCCAAAACTGTATTTTTCCAACACGTTAAGAAAGTACTTGACCAGGGACTGAAACAAATGGGACAATATGGCATTGTTTAGGATAAAAAAGATATCACCGAAACCTCAATGCATTTTGCATTACGGTTATATGATAATTTTATATGCTAAGTAGTATGTATTATATCCATCTTGAGCTATCGTGGTTACAAGCCAAGCGTCACAAACACACATACGTACCCACACACACCCTCATATTCAATCGCCAATGTGATGACATAGATTCCTTTTGCGAGGAATAAGAAATTCTTTACAGAGGAAATGGAACTCTCCAACTCCTTTCCTTTTCTGTACATCCAGCTCCAAAAAAAGTTTACCTTACAGACTCCTTCTAAAAATACGAAGAGTTTGACTTTTTGCCAAGATGAAACCCTTTTACATGAAGCCACCTTCTACGAAGAAACATTTCTCAATTTTCTCCACTGCATCTTTCCACCGGGACAGCCATCATGGAACACTCATATTTTTAAACGTCTAGGTAAAACATTAGCTTAGCACATAGAAATAATGAAAAAAGTATAGCTCTAGTGAGACTAACGGAAATCATTTTGTAATGTTACATTGATTTCACCACAACAAAAAATCGTGCAGATGGTGTCTGATCAAATAATTTTCTAATCCTATATATCATTTTAACATTTTGTGCAAATTTCAGTAGTGTAGCCAATCTTTGCAAAGCCATGCATTCTAAGAAGTAGCGGTAACTTGTAACTGTTCTCGTGACATTAATAAAATTAGAACAGGCTTCGTTTAAACTCTTATAGGACCTATCCTTTTTGTGTGTTCTGATATGCAGCCAACCCAGCTTCAACGACACAGTGGTATAGTGTCAAATGCATATTTCTTTGCCCATTTAGATTACATTGTTTCTCTAAAGAGGGAAAAAAATACGAAGAACTATCATAAATTCAGTTAGATTTGTTTAATTAGATTACCTGCCAAAAGTAGGTCCAGTGAATATCAAAAAATGAAAGTTTTCAGCCAAAGACGTTTGAGTTTTATTGAAGACAGTTTTCCATTAAAATTTCTTTTAAATCAGTAGCTTCAAGACTATTTTTGCTTATAGACAGTATGCATTGCCATTAAACTGACGTCATGTTCGAGGACACACAATAAAGCTAAGTAGGTAAGATACATGACTTTAGTATTTACACTTTTGGTACGACGTAACCTTTGCAGGCGCAAGCAGACTCAGGTGCGTGCCCAACAAAAATTAGCTGTCTCGATTTGTGTTGGTGTGTATTGCAACACTATGCGCTTACCCCAGCAGAGGGTGCACTTCCTTTTGTAAAAACATATGCCTAAAATCTATCGGTCTTTTTAACGTGTTCGTTACTGATTCCATTTTCATACCAATGTTACCTTAGGTTTTTGAAATGCTGAATTTCGCTGGAATATTTAGCAAATTATTGTCATTCATGTACACAAAACGAAGCTGATGCTTTGCACATATGTTCGAGAGGCAATTTGAAACTAAAATACTGTAGACAAATGTGGCAAACAAGACATTTGTACTTAACTAAAAACAATTATCTGAAAAGTAGGAAGCAAAATGAAGAAAAGAATACCATAACCTTTAGACAGATATAAAATGAATCCCACCACCTCTTATAGTCAAAAATTAAATTTTACATTTGTCTAATTTTAGATAGATTTCTCATCAAATGACGTTAGTCAACAAATATTTTTTCGTAAAGTCCGTACAATAGGTGCAAATATTTATTAATTTTAATTAAGCGGATTTTACTGGACGTATCTTCATTTCAGTGTAGCGAATACCACATTGATAGCGGTAAACGGTATCATACAGACAAATTCTAACGTTACCGGAACCATAGAAATCTCCATTTAGATTAGAATTTTAGCAATCTTTATACCACCAAGCTCCATGAGTATGTTCAGCACAGTTTAAACTAACGTGAGTGTCGTGGTCAGCATCGAAAGTGCTGAAACTTTGATTCCTGTGAATATCCAGGTAGTCGTGACCTGTCAAGGATTGGAATTGAACAAGTTTAATTTTGCGGCATTCATTGTGTAATATATGCGGTTGGCAAAAGCACCCTAATTCCTATTTGAAGCATCAGTTGTGAGTTGTTCTCAGGATGAAATATCCCTTTCAACGATCTTTCATGACTTGTTACAGCACAAGTGTCGCAATATTATCAGACAAATAAACGAAGGAGTTATCATGCATGAGAACATTAACCTGAAACCGTGATACCATTCCTGTTTTAGAATAACTGCTCACTCAAAATGGAACTATTGCATGTGTCTTCCAAAATGTTATGCTCTTAAGTAGTCAGGTGTGGATTAAGGGGGCTGGGGGCCGCCGAACCCTCCCCCCCGTCACAAAAAATAAAAGAGAAATAGAGGAGAAAAAGAGAGGAAAAAGAATTTCAAGGAGAAAGAAAGGAAAGAGCAAAACGTGAGGGATATGCTGCCCGAAAACAGGAATGACTGAGTAAAGATGCTAGTTTACAGTTCAATGGGTGTGAACAAAGCGATATATGCGCTGAGGGCACGGCCTGCTGCATTGAACTGTAGTGACAAATTTGTTTTAGAGAGTACAAATTTCTGCAATCTAGGGGGAATCGCCAGCTTTTCGCCATACAAATCCTCTAGAATGATTGAAGACGCCAGGCTGACAAGAAGACGTGATATTGTGCACAGTGACGCATCATCACTCTATGAACATTTTCGGGCACTCTTAGCCTCGTTGCTGAGCTCATAAGGCCTATCAATGCGGTCTCAAACGTATTCGCATTTTTTTATCGGCGAGGGCTATAATTGTCCGTTGCATAGACGTGATGGTTACAGAGTAGCACAGCATTGTGGGAATGTGATGCCAGGGATTGCTTTTCAAACATTAGAGGTACTTCCCCACACTCTGTAGGGGCCGCGCATCAAGAGGAGATTCTAGAGGGATACAATATCATGAGTAGCCTCTGGTAAATTTGTCTGGTTGCATCATGATGTGAAAGATTGGAAGTATGTATGTGTCGTCAGACATTTTTCAAGGCATTTTCACGGTGGGCTTCACGGACATCTGTTATTGGCAGATGGTGAATGTTATAACATGTACACATTTTTTAATCCGTGACGCTTTGGTTTTGCCTCCTCCCTTCTTGCTCACTTTCCATTGTACGCTGGTCTTCTAAATTCTCATCGCCATTTTGTAATTATCACACCGCTTCCTGTGCCGTTCTTATGGTACGATAAGCTAAGGTCCCATGTCACAGCGAAATTTCAGTAAACAATGAGAAGTTCATGGCATATTATCAGTCCAAAGCCTTGCCAAAGATATCACCATGTTGCACCCTAGCCACCTTAAATAAGAGGGGAGGGTGGGGTGATCCCTTTAAAACATCAGTTTTAAACGGAGGAATTTCGGTGCTCATCGCCCGCAATTGTTACCGTTCACGCCTCATATTCGACTATAATCTTATAACGAAAATGAAACACTCATTATGGCAAAATATGTACATATTGCGCTGAATGCTAGCGTTCAAATTTTGAAATAACTTCAGATTTACCCTGACCTCACCAGGTGCCCTTATAGTAACCTATACTGAACCATTAACATCGAATTTCAAAAACGTATGAAATGATATAAATCTCCTCGACTGAATAACTGGAGCCTATTTCTGCCCTCTTAATTTGCAGTACTACGAGAGCTTCCGGAGCCTTGCCCCTGCATGATTAAAGCGATCCTTAGGAACCCACGAGGACACACTCGCGCTTTGTGCTCTTGATTGCTCTTTCGGTGCACTTCGGATTTCCCATCGTGGGCAACCCCCATCTCGAAAATTGTGGATCTGCTTTTGAATGCAGGGATAGGCATAGGTGAAATCAAGTGGCTCACAAAAGGTCTTGTTCCTGGATTCTTGGGAAGCTACATTTGTGCCTTCCTGTGACTGACGTTAACTCACCTCTGCAGTTACAGTGAGTCAATATCAACTTTTTTCCTTAGATAAAATGAACATTCATCGCAGACCTAATTCTTACAGTAAGCGTGACGGCACAGCCGGCTGTGACCATGTCACGTGCCACAGAATATATATATATATGTGTATATATATCTATATATATATGTATATATATATATATATAAATATTATGAAGGTTGCACTTTTGCGTGCCTACCGCACTTTACAAACCTTTGTTTTGTAAATTTGTTGAATGATAATTTGATATGCTGTTTATATGAGACAGTGAAACTTTGAATTATGTGTAACACTATGACTCTAAAGAATGTTATAAAGTGTGTTATTGGTATAGGACATGTCTTTGAAGACATAAAATAAGTTACAGACAATACTTTTCTCCCAAAGAAATCGCCCTGAAATGTCCAAAACTCGTGTATTTTGAGGGTAACAGTTTAGGGAATTCCCATAGTAGAGTGGTACATTGTGTAAAGGGTAGTATAATTCCATTTAAAAATAGACTTTGGTCTTAATCTGAGTTTGCTACGAAACCTAAACAAAAGTACGACAAAGTTCATCAAAGCTTGATGTCTGGCACGGATACGATTGCAACCTCCACGGGTATAGCAGTTAACAATTGGGAGCGTAGTAGACTAATATCTAAGGCCGTCGGACTTTCGATCCAAGGATTGCTGCTTTGAGTCTTTCCGGGTTCATTACTTTGTGTCCTTGGGCAAGATGTTTTATCTAAATTTACCTCTCTCTATAAAGGAGTTAAATGTGGATAATATTTTTGGCGCTGAGTATATAGCTGCAGTTCATAGCCGGATTTACATTCAGGAGGGCCCCTTTTGGATCAGCAGTGAATTAAGGTGTGGGTCGGGGCTAATTATGAGCGTTCATGCAGATTTTCGGGGGCCCCTAAAAGTAAAAATATCGGAGGCCGTAACCTATAGGTTGCCTCGATAACTGGGTAAATCCGGCTATGTTGCAGGTGAGACATCCGGAAGGACTCTTTCGAGGATGGGTTACTGTTTACCACAGGTAATATCTGTGAAGCACTTCGATATCTCGGTAATAAAGCGCTTTATAAATTTCGAATATTGTTATCACTATTGATTATAAGACCGTTGTAATGTAGAGGCAGAGGCATCTACATTGACGTACCTGACAAACTTCCAATATTTCCATCGTACGATCCAAGCCCGAGTAAAGTGTACTGTGTGCTCTCGTCACCTATTCGAAAGAGAGTGTAATGGGCAAATGACCAAGACCCTGATTCGTTCACAAGGTCTATCCGCATCTCATAATCTTTTTGATTGGTCAGATAAGCTATCTTGTCATTACCAAGCCAGAAATCACGATGTAGAAAACCAAAGCCAGTTTTGTAAGTGTTCCAGTCGCGATAAAAGTCTACACCACCATCAACACGACGTTGGAAGACCTTTAATGATATGATGAAAACATGTCGTTAAAGTTGAGCCCATAGCGTAAACATATATATGATATGATATCATATATGATAAATCTATACACTATGTATGAAAAGGATCCACCATTCCTATCTTGAAGTATTGTGAATATGAGGATTTTAGTTTTTTTAACTCCCGTGACCTCATATAACCTCTGACTTCTACCAGAAACGATAGAATCCTTTTTCTCAATATGATAAATTAATATAACAAATTTAAAATATACCTATCTTGAGATAACGTGTTAACAAGCAATTTCCAAGGTTTTTGAAGTTTACTTCTGGTAACCTCACATAACGTTTGACCTCTACCAAAACGGTTAGATCCAATTGACTGACTATTACACATCCACAAGTCGTATATGATGAATATTATCCATGCTTTCTACCTTGAGATATTGTGTTTACAAGGGTTTGATTTTTAACCTTCGGTGACCTCACATGATGTCTGACCTCTATCAAAAGACAGTAGGGATCTTTCTCTGAATATGATAAATCAATAAAAACTATGAAGTTTCCACCACTCCTATATTGGTATGTTTATGAGAAGCTGTCGCTTCCATTAACATAATTGAGCCAACTGACAAAGTAGTAAGAGAGGCGAAGGGTATCACCTCAAAACATTTTTTAGCCCACCCCTTACAGATTTCTTACATCACATAAGTCAATAAAATGTGGTTGACCACATATTGGAGTAATAGTAGCCACCGTATTCTGTCCCAAAACTTTGAGATCTCTGACAATGAAACGAGAGTTACACACGGGAGTGCAAATGGCGTGGAAAATCGTCTGATGAAGAGAACTTGCAAAGTTGTATGGGGATATCCCAATGAAGTGCTTCACTTTAAAGGCCTTGAACATGCACTTGAACATATATTTGCCTGTGTGAGTCTCAGAATGTTTCAGTAATCGCAGGGCATTTAAAAGGCAGTGTTTGCCAGGCAAGCGCTGAACATTTAGCAAGTCATGGTCAATCTGAATACTACGTTCGCTGACAAGACATGAAGAGGGATGAAAGGGATCCTTTCCCCCTCAACCAAAATACTAGTGATCGTACATTATAGGCCTTGACAATGTTATCAAATATTGCGGGTTTTACCAAAACACCAAAGGCACTTCGTCCTCCCTCACTAAATTATTGAACAAAGTTATTACGTTCTCACCTAAATAATAGAGGGAATGTATAGGGTGTGTGTCTATGACTGCCTTGCTTATCACTGTACATTTATTTTGATACCTTTGCTTGCCGGAAGAATTGTTTAGCATTACCTTTGGGTTATCACAAGTCTAATATTTAAACAAATATCACCAAATATGACGATTTGTGCCAAAGTATAAAAGATATGTCGTTTGCTTCAACCAAATTATCGGAGGGGACTGTCTCACAATATCAACAAATAATATGCAGTTTTGGTGACTAAATACTGGGGACGAAAATGATCCTTCTCCTCCTTAACCAAGTAATTGAGGGCCGGAATATGTCCTATCCATCCCCTTGTGATTGCCGCCCTTGGTATACATGATAGTGAAGTGTAAAGCTGGGACGGGTGTGGGTTGTCAGGGTTTCTGAAACGATCATTCAACCCAAGGTTTTCATTAAGAAGTATATGCAATTCCACTCTTGAGTTTTCTTATACTGTAATAATGAGACAGCTTTTTTATGAGACACGTTCAAAGTGAGCCGAGGAAAAATCATTGAGCATTTTGATTCTCATGTACGGTTATATTTCCGGATTGTGGACCATGTTGCACAATGATGTCGACATATTTGCTTAATAGTTATCCTCATTTTACAGATTCAGGTCACAGAAGAGGGGGCGAGGAGCCGGTAGCCATGCTGTGAAAGGAATTTTAGTCAAGGTACAAAACTTTTTTCCGACATTCCACTCTTGCCTCCCCACCTTCAGCTGTGCCTTTGAAAAACTTACGGCCTTCGTGACAAGTGCACGTGAATTGCGACGAAGATTCATTTTCCATTTTTCGTTCCTTTTTTCTCAGGTCTGGAAAATTAGAGGCAAATACCTCTTAACCCGCCCCTACTTTATCCCACTTATGCTGCAAGTGAATTTCGAAGGTGTCATCTTACCGTCCAGCCACCGGAGTCAAATGTATTGTCACAATAAACTTCAAATGGTTCAGGGTAGCCATCTGGTTTGATCACAAAAACTCCATCGGGAGGTCCATCAAAGCGGTCGTACACTTCTTGGCAATCTCTTGGATGGTACGGTTGTTGGTAGTAAAAGTATGAAACTCCTGCATGTTATAATAGATACGCAGATGATAATTACCTATCTCTCACTTAAACGTTATACATAAATTATCTCTGTTCCTTGTCGAGATATGACAATGAAGTTCTTTTACAACTAGAAAGAATTTTTTACTAAATAATTGTCTAAAGTTGTTTATGACAACGTCAAAATACACCGTTGCATTTCATTAAAAAATAAATATTTAAGAAAAAGTCTGAAGCTGCGTGTGATCTCCCTATGCAGTCACTCAGATCAGAATAGCTGAACAGGTGCTTAAAGACCCACAACTATTTAGTGTAATGTAGCTCAAAATCTCTAAGAAGAATAATTTATTTTCACCCTTCCCATATTTTGTGACAGAACGACGAAGGGCAGCATATACATGTGAAAGAACTACCTTAAATTAAGTTTTGCTAAGCATTAAGTGTCATGGGAATGGTGGCCCTTAAGGACAATTTACGAAACAGTTTAAATATATCTTTCACCGAAAGCTATCTAAAATGTAATAATCGCTCTACTAGAGTTTTTATCTTTTCCAAAGACTTTCAGGCTGTGAGCTGTTCGAAAGACGATTTACTGTGAAACAATGTATATTGTATATCATTCAAAGGTTGATTATATAAATATATATATATATATATATATAACGCTAATTCCCCCCTTAAGGCGAAAGTCTTTATATCTTCATACCTTAAGGCGAAAAAAAAACAATAAAATACATAAGCATATATTTCCCCCCAAAGGCCTCAACATATAAATAACTTTATTTCAATGGCCTGTCATCCGTGCGTGTTAATAGATAGGTGTCCGTAAATTCGTCTACTTTGAAGTAATAGCATATAGATTATGTATGTTAAAGGACGTTACCACACGTTTACGTATTCCTATTTAAAAAGTGTGTGAAATCGTTAAGGGGAATCCGTTATTTCGCCCTATTTTTTTCACCCTGTGGTCGACTTTTCAACAACTTCTTTCGCCCTAAGGTGGGAATTAGATATATATATATATATATATATATATATACTAAAATACTGGAGTAAAAAACTCAGTGTACCTCTACTCAGAGTTTCACGCTTGTACGTTCGTCAAGAGGTCAATGTTAATGAATATTCATATGGTTGCGAGTTTCCGTGCTCGTTGTTCAGCCCTTATCCGCTCAAATGGTTTTTTGCGAGTGTTACCGTAGCGGCATTGTGACAGGATTTCAGATCTTTTGTTGAGGAGGCTTGGGGAGTTTTGTGGTTGAAGATGGCCAGTTTTTCTGCTTGGCAGAGGTTGTAGTAGAGACCCGATGCACCTTTTTGTGTGTTTGAGCGGGTCAGTATGTCCAGCGTATGGAAAAGTCAACAACATCTTGTTTTAGGGCCTAGATGTGCCTAGATAATATTGTCTCTTTTTCATGTCTCTTAAAGTTGAGCGATTTTTTTTGTGGTTATCGTAACTCTCCATAAAGGGGCAACATGTCTGTGTAAATTTGTTACTATCCGTGCTGGTTACTTCTGCCTTGTATATAACGGCAGGTGCCAGGCACTTACAGCCGAAATCTTGAACCCGTTTGCTTTCCTTGTTGATGGTTCGAGTTTTGTGGCTTTGTATTATGGATTTCATGTTTTTCATGCAGCTGTAACTAATTTTCACCGTGTTTCTGTCAAAAATCTTGCGCAGCCTGTGCTCGGGGAGGCTTGTCGAGGAGGTTCAGGAAAGTTTTTCCGACATTGGTTTTTACTGTCTTGCTGTATGGGGGGGGGGGGGTTGAACCATATGATATTCCTGTGTCTTCTCCTCATACCGCTGGTGCGTGTTCGGTCAGCTGCTTGGAACTCCCTAGCTAACATACCCATTTGGGCTCGAAATGGGGCCAAATTGGTTTACCGGTTGGGGCCTAACTGGGCTTCCCACTTGGAGGCCAATTACTTTTGTCAGGTAGTTCTAATAAGGA
The DNA here is from genome assembly GCA_009936505.3 of Holothuria glaberrima. Lineage (NCBI taxonomy): Eukaryota > Metazoa > Echinodermata > Holothuroidea > Aspidochirotida > Holothuriidae > Holothuria > Holothuria glaberrima. The sequence continues at coordinate 13,304 of WURT03003905.1, forward strand.
CCCAATTGGGCTAACCGATTTGGCCAAAATTGGGTCTTTATTGGGCCCCTATTGGGCAAACGGATTCTGTCCCAATTGGGCTCTTGTTTAGCCGCAATTGAATCAACAGATTTGGCCCAAACTGGGCTTAAGTTAGGCTATTATTGGGCTGACCGGTTTGACCCAAATTGGGTTTCAATTGGGGTAACAGATCAGGGAAGAAATTGGGTCCCATCTGGGTTTATTTGGGGTACGTGTTATTTCCATAGTGCGTTCGGAATTCAAACCTTTGAGCTAACCGAAGGGCTTTGAAAACTTTGCTGTTCCTACAGCAGTAGTAGTGGTAATAAGTTTACAGTAGAGTCATTT
>WURT03003916.1:0-16855 GCA_009936505.3 Holothuria glaberrima
AGTTAAGCTCTCAAGAGTTTTTTGCAATCTCTCCCTTCCCCCATCTTGAAAGTATCAATTATGTAATTAGTATATATATTTAAGAGTTGTCTTAAGTGTAATGGTTGTATTACATGTCTTTCCCCCAAAGCAAATCTTTCTAGTAAACCAGCTAATGTACTGTGTTTGTATGCATGTATTGTTACGTCTATGAAGTTGCGGGAAAATCAAATAAACGAAATGAAATGAAAAATGAAAGGGGGTATAGTATGATAACAGGAAGAAAGTGGTGGTAACCAGTGGTCTTAAATACATAAAAACGTTCAGATAAGTAAAAACAGTACTGTTTCAAAAAGAAAATAAGCGGGGAACAAATGTTTTTTCAATTAGAGTAAAGCATATTTAGAAAAAATGGCATGTCCCATGAGATGACACCATGGTCCAACATTAATGTGCTCAGAATGAAGGCCTTTGTTAAAATATATTGAAAGATTTACAAATTACTTCACCAAGTAAAATAAACTTTGTAATCTGAAAAATGAATGTGTCTTAACACATGCTGTCAGTTTAGATTTTTTTTAATTTGGTGAAATCGAAATCAAGATTATCATTGCATGCTTAAAACATTCTTTCTTAAGTCATGTTTGTAGTTTTAATGTACATTGCTTAAAAATTTATTCATCTCATTTAGTTGAATTTGTTGGAGATGGGAATGTTGTAGTATCAGTTCAATTTGGAAACACGTTCATTATTATTAATTCTACCAAGATGACGCAGTGTGCCCCAAGCCTCAGAGGTAGGCCTATCACCATGAGACTAAGCCTGAAGCCAACAGAGAATCATTTGGACATTCACGCAAGTGACTTATTCTGTATTTATTTTTTATTCATTTTATCAAGTTTGTCAAACTTGAAAATATATGCAATTTATTTGGGATTTGCTGTCACGTTGACAAATGCCAAGTGCAACCATTTCATGTATAAGTTTATAAAAACATGTTTGTACAGATCTGGAGTAAATGAAGGTGTAAAGTGCTCTCAACTAAATATACGAATGTAGCTCCATGAATGTTGCTAAAGAAAATGGTCAGCGATTTACAAAATGAGAAAATGTTTTTATGTCCAACGGATAGTAGATAGACTAATATCTTTGAGAAACTAGCATGTAAATTGCTAGTTTTTCTTTGTTTATATCATATTTTAGATAAATCTTACTGACAAGGTTTGATGTAGTGCAAAGTTTTTGTCTTCCTTGTTAAAGCCCCTCCACTTTAAGTTTGTTGATTGACAGCTGCGTGGGTTAGTTGACAAGAAGGATATTGAAATCAAGGATATGAGATACAAAATTTAGTCACAGTGTTCCCTACACGTATGCGGAATAAAAGTTTTTTTTATATGTAATGACATCACAACCTCAACTTATACTTTGTTGCAGTTCACTGGGATCCTACCTACCCTATGTTTCGTCGCCTGTTAACCTAAGTGCTCCTTTCCATTGCATTAGCCCCCTACATTATGTATGACAAACACAAAACAGTAGGGACAAGTTTGTGTTTTCGAATGCAATTTCCTTGCTTTCTATGGTATTTGGGATAACCAGACTTGACCTTACTGATACCCCACATGCGACTGGAGTGCCAGCGGTTTGTACCGAAGCCTTATTACGGCGAGCCTGATATGTACACATTTCATCCTATCGGTACCGTTCTTGAAGAAACAACCCCTCAATTGAAAAACTTCTGGATACCCCACAGTTCAAATTCCTACTTCAAAGTACTTTCAGAAGTTTCAGTACATATTGTTAAGGACATTTAGCATGAGTAAATTAACTCAATAGAGACTTTGGAGTTCTGTTTTGTATTGCAGTTACATTCTTTTAGTACCTAAAGTTCATCCTTTGTTGAACTATTACCAGTGAAACAATTTAAAAAATATAGTTGTGTAATATGGGGATTTATTTTCCATTAAGATGCTAATTTCATCCATTACTTACAGGAAAATTTCAAGTGTTAGGAAGTATAACTCCAAACATGTCTAGGATTTACGGATCATGGTGAATGTAACCGATAGAGGAAGAATGGAATGTGGAAGAGCGTGCTAAAAGGGTTTCTGGGTGATGGAGTAGAAGTAAGAAAAGGTACTAGTAGACTTTCTTTATGTGTCCTTGGAACGGAGTTGTATAGTCTGACAGAGTAAACTAGTATTATGCAGTTTACATTAAAATTCTAAAATCTTCTAACTGGCTAACTGACCTAGAAATTGTGTTAATATCTCAGTAACATGTGGGAAAAGTGGAAATTTGAGTTTCTGATCATTCAGTTTTGAGGAAAATGTTGGGCGTGTTATAGCTGGAAGAACTGTGTAAAGATTTGGTGTGTAATTATGTATGGGTTAGAGGTAGTTAATTGATTTCAAATTGGCTTTCTTTTTAAATCATTACAACTAAAAGATAATATGTAGCTAAAAACAACTATTAAATGTATTTCAAATTATATAGCAACTTGATACCATGACAAAATGTGTTTGTCAAAGATTTTTTCTAGGACACCATTACAGCATGACGTTAGCTCCCTTTTTATCATTTTCATCACACAGCTTAAAAAAACCCAAGAGTTACCATCAAAAGTTGATCATCTTTCTTTTACGGAATCGATTTCTGTTGCTCTGGTAGAAAATTCCTTATGATACCACCCCGAAAAATTAGGGCGATTTTGGAAAATTTTAGACTTTTTTTTCGTCTTCCAATTTCAACTTACGCGTTATGGATATATATATATATATATGTATGTTCTGTATTACCAAACTTTAGCTAAGCATTGTGTGATATCCAAGTATATCAAGTTTTAGATAAGTGGTAAGGTGATGATGTTAACATTCCTCGTCCAAAGCTTTTCGTTGGTGCCATGTGAAGTGGCCTATAATGATGCTCTAGTTTAAGCCATGATTTTTCCTTGTTTCTCCAATTGCAAATGACATCGGTTAAGGTCAGAGAATTAACAGTTACAACTACGCTGAATGACAACATTTTCATGTCACTAAAGTGGCCTTTACTGTTTGAGTAAGTAGGAAGAAATAATATATAAAGGAATATCAGTACCTTCAGGTGTTGGCTTTACGTTTGCCATTGTTTCCTTAATTTTCTTTGACACTTGACCCAATTTGCCAAAGTTTATTATAACGTGGGGTATTCGAGTCAGACATTGAGCTCTTAGCAAGAAGAGGTTCACTTGTATTTCAGAGAAAAATCTCTTTTACAATTGGAGAACGACAATAAGTAGGTCATCGCAACATGATTTCGTGCCAATAAGTTTATTTCAATCATATGACTGCATGCAAAAGGAAGCCAAAAATTGAAGTGAACTATGAGCTGCAAGAAACTCCCAACAAAAGGGACTTCCGTGAATTAACTTTAACCAGTCTTTGTAGATAAATGGTATGCCTATCTTCTATTTAAAATCTTGCTTTCACATACGATTGTGTATAAAACGATATATTTTCATCACGAAGGATAGTATAGTTGTTTTCTCATCTTTAGTTGGAAGAATCCTTAATAGTGACAAATCACGTTGAATGCTGGACTGTTAGTTGATTTGCCTCTTAGGTGTACATAATAATGTTCAGTTAGCTGATATAGTGTAAGCCACAGTAAATGTAAAAAACTTCTGTCTTGCATAGTTTTCAAGAGCTGTTTTTTATACACTGTTGGGCAACTCTTTTATAGTACTAGTGTATTTAATCAACAGCACATAGTGAAGGTATATTTACAAAGATGTTGGAATCACCCATTTTATCAAAGCATTCTATAAGAAGTGATACAGAGAAGCGAAAGAACTTCATGCTGAAACCAACAAGCCAGAAATGTCTTACCTACACTGGCATCCAAGATTATCATTTCACATTCAATGAGGCTGAAAAGTAGTTAAACGTCGGTTGCTCCACAAGTACGTTGGTTGGTACTGAACTGAAAAACAGAACATGTACCAAAAATTATGTTACGGTTTGCTTGCCATCAGTAGAAGGTGTGGGCCACACAATATCTAGAAAGTAATCATGATGACTGCCCGTTAATTTACCTACCGTGGTAAGACTTCATCTGTTATAACAAATACAGTTACTGTAACGGTCTCTGAATACAGAGATGTTTGCAAAGAGATAACCGTGTAGATGTGTTTGAAGAGACGATCATATTTTTTTTACTTGAATGTGTCCATGAGATTCTTGTATAGTGAAAAAAATTAATCAATGTTCGGCTAACTACCCAGATATTTTGCTGTGGTGAAATCGACCTTTCTGTCAAATTGTTTACGTCTGTATTTCCCAGCAGGACTCCACCAGGATGTGAACACTATCAGTTGATAGAAGGTTTAGAAAAAAATCCTGAATGATACGTGTTTAGTTTTGATGCAATATACCTATTCTCAGTTTTGAAACTGAAACAGTTAAGTCGTAGTCTGCAGATTTTGTTCCACATGGCTTCTTCCTGATATTTTCAATGAGAGAGAAAAAATAACCTTGTATGGAGTATGAACAATTTCATTGACGAACTTCAAAACTTTATGGATGACTTCGTTACGCACAATGAAACTAACTTACTCCAATCAGTCATTTTTTAACATTTACTGGTATAATTATGATGAGTATTACTCATCCTACCTGTTTTTAAGTAGAGAGCCAGGGAATTTCAATTGGGAAACATGCTTTGGGGGAACTGAACGTCTCACTGTTATACTTAGTATCATTGCGCTAGTAGGTGTACTCGCGTTGATTTCGAACGCCGTGTGTTTGTTTGTTTGCAAACGACTCTTTATCCGACCCCCCCCCCCGGCAGTGTACTTAATTGTTCTGTCCTGTTTGTATCTTTTTATATCTTTTGGATATATTAAATTGGCTGGATCACTACTATCGTCACTAATATTTTTAGTGGGCAGTCAAATGACAGCGATTTAAATTGGGTTTTTATTCTTATGGTTTTAAGGTTTCCATTGCCTTTAGTATCTTCCGTTTTGATGATCTGCATTGCCTGGGAGCGATACAAGGCTGTCTGTAAACCGGTTCAAACCCTGACATCACCCACTAATCTGACCAGGCATTGTATTATAACAATCGTGTGGATAATTCCATTAATGGTAGGGTTCTCCTTCTTTCCCATACTTATTTCATATCCTGTTTCGCTGTGGATAAATACCTCTAATGACAAATGTTCTTTTCGTCATTTCTTTTCTTGTTACGGGTTTGATAGATCTCATTATTGTGATAACTACAGTAAGTCTGTATTACAAAATAATTTAAACATTACGTCAATCTCCTACCTTAGGCCAGAGATCAGATACCACATATTTTCTAGAACAACGTAATCTTACAAGAATGGTTCTCATAAATACCAGTGCATTTTTCATTTTTGTAGTTTTGCAAGATATCATATTAATTCTTTTCTTTAGTACAGTATGTGGCAATAGAATATCCACTTGTAGCGAGCTTACAATGGTCGTCATTCAAGGCATGTGCCTTTTTATGAATTCTGGTTTAAATCCCATAATCTACAATGTCTGTGGGTCACTATATCTCACAGCTTTCTGAAAAACATTTCCCTGTCTGCAATGCAGCAGTCAAGCTTTTATTCCATCTGATGGTGCAAGAATTCAACCTGTTGGAGATGGTGGTGTAGTTAGTACGTTGAATACAACCCTATAAAGGACCATATACTAATAGTACACGAGTTATATAACAGGTGATAAGCTTTGTTAAAGCGGTTGTAGCTAATGCAGTACCATGTTTAACTGTGAAGTAGTAGGAAGTAGGTGTAGGTAGAGTTAATCATTGCACTTTAGTTGTGCTGATTTCTTTGTACTTAGCTACATGTTCAACAAGTTGCCCATCCAAACTGTATAACATGTACTCGCAGTTTTGATGGACTATATTTACCTCGTTCTCAACATGTTTCATGCCAAGTTAGATTTTTTGTTCCTTGACGAAAGTAGAAGATGGGTGTGAATGTGTGTGACACTGTGATATCTTAGGAAAGGTGACGAGGGATACCCTGCTTGGCATGTAAAGTGATTTGTAGGAAGTAGATAATCCCTATTTTAGTTGGTGGACGCCAAAGTTCACTTGGGGTCACTAAAGGTTAAATCGGAAAACAATTGTTAATATATCTTGAGAAGACAAATTTTCATGAATCCCTTATTTATCATGTGAAAGCCCTATCTTAATGAATAATGCTAAAGAGTTAAGTAGTGGTCAACAGTCGTTTGAGCTCACAAGAGGTCCAATGCTGTAAAACACAATACTTTGATACCTTGACATGTTTAGCCTTGACAGATCTCAAGCTTAGCATACGAACACCCTTCAAAACTATGTGATCACAAAAATTTTAGTGAAGTTCCAATCCCAGTGGATGGGCAGAAAAATTACTGCTCTTGGACCATTTTGTCCAAAATCGTTATGCCATTGAAATAGTCAAGGACAGTTATATATTCCAGCATATTGGTGACTGGACTATTCCATTATGGAAGAGAGTCCATAATAGCCTTCAAGGTTTCTTCGTGGTATGAAAGAAACAACTTAATTATTTTGTTCCTCGACCGTAGGTGGCAATAATTGAAATAATTGAAGACGAGAATCCCCGCTTCAAGGTGAAACAGTTGGTTGATTGTGCAATGAAACATTCCTTTCTTCTTTACCTGAACAATCGCCCAAAAGAAGCATTTTATCTCACCAAACTCATTCAAAAGGCGTAAGACAAAATTGGAAGACGAAAAACCATTGTCCAAAATCTTCCAGAATCGTCCCATTTTTCACTGGGATATCATGTAGTGTAACGAAAAGTCAAACTGGAAAAACCCAGCCCGGACTTTTTAATAACATGAAAACAAACAAAAGGTTTTGTAATCTGATTATCTTAGGATTATGTCTAAAATTGAAGAATCGGTGTTGGTGCCGGAGCCCATCCCATACGACTTGTATTGTAACCAGGCGAGGTACTGTGGAGATCGATATGGCTTTCAGGCCGGGGGGCGGGGGGGGGTTAACTATAGTTTTTATAGGAGAGAGGGAATAAGGTGTGTAAAGATATATAAATGAAGAGAGTATATAAAATTCTGTAATAAAAAAAACTTGAGGGAGAAGCCTGGACCCTCACCCCTCGTCCCTCTTGGCTGCAAGATAGGTTAATATTCTTAACTACTGATAGATCGTTCATAAACGTTTGGCACTTCATACCATCGAAATTCCATTGGGATTATCCCATTACTGCTTGAAAATTGTAGGTCCTGACTTTTCTTTTGTAGAGGTACGAAAAACCTGTGACGTTAAAAGTCTGCTTCAAAATTCATTATTTGAAATTTTTTGGCAACGCACAAAAAATACCATTTGTAGTCACTTTTGTGACATAAGTACGAATCTGAGAGTGCTAGTGCAGAATGAAGGCATATTTCTTTACTAATCCACATCAGGCACTGGCCATATAGATTCCCCTATACTAAATGTTCGCTCGGTGGAAACTAAAGCAGTCTTGGAAATCCAGTGCATGTCATTGCATTACACATAGTACTTTTTTATATTAATAAAGTGTACACCTTATTACAAAGCTGAAAAAGATATCCTCTACAAGGATGGAATGTACAGGTAGGTATCTTTTAATCATTTAAAAAAATGTTATATCGATAATCAGTTTCCTTTAATGGAATTTAACAATCCATGAAACTCGTAACTTTAAGTTTAATTCAAGTAATATGATAACATAACTACAGTTATCAATATTTGTTTATCTGAAAGTCAAGAGAAACTAGTTCAATAGTGCAGAACGAGTGAGATTAAATAGAATGTTATTATTGAGTGTGTCATGTTTGATATTTACTGTACGTACACGTATTTAACAAACGGTGTGTAAATAAAGAATGATAGAAGACCATATAAGATAGGCAATTCAGTATACACCTTCACAGTATTTGTTCCATGGGGAAATTCAATTTTATGACTTTATGAATATGGTAACACACCGGGTCTCCTGAGCTTGTTTTAAAGGTGCCTTCAGATGGGTTTTTAGGTATGGCTACTAATATTCAAGGAAAATTGCAAAATTTATTAGCATGATAAACTTAGTTAATTTACAATTGGTGTTGAAATATTTATGTTACAACTATTTCTTTTCTTAATATATGTCATTTTCAGCTGTACTATTTCTCTCTTGTCTGAGATATTTTATTTTCAAGTAATGAGACAGTAAAAAGTTAAAAAATTATATGATGATATATAAAATCTTTTGTTTGGTTTACTGCATGTATGTGTGCCCATCCCCCCCCCCCCCCCCGCCCCTTACATCCACTTGTAAAAGAGCTTATGTGGTTACTACTCTCCACACTGAGCACAGTACTTTGTACATGTTTTTCATCCAAATGCCTTTAATCTACAGCCAGTAACTATTTGGTATCTACTCTTAGTGAATGTTTTAATTGACCAGTTTGCCAAAATTACTATCTCGTTTAAACTGAAAGATGCAGAGTATAGACCCAGGGGAAAAGTTGGTATTAACCTTTTTTCCAAAGGTTGTAACACTTTAAAGAAACTTAAATCGGATAAATATGAAATGTTGTGACTACAAAGCGCTTAGTTTCCACTTACGAAGTTGATTTGGATGAATGTTTGTAAGGTAGGTTTCGGGGAATGGGTAGATCTCGACAACTTTCAAAGTTGGGACTGATTTTAGAACCAGGCTCAGTTACACACAATAGTCGTTTACATACTCTCTTAATTATGTTTTCGTGTGTTTAACATTTTAAGAAATAACTTGCATACAGTATTCCTAGCATTGTAAGACTTAATAAATTTTAGTGTATAGTAAAATGAATGTTTAAATGATATAAAATTGAAGTTCTTCAAAAGAAAATACTGTTTTGCAATAAACAGCATCTATATTTACCTCAAGCAGGAAACTCTTGAAATCTCTTTGTCATTACTCATTACCTCTGTGGATATGCATTTAACTGTGCACACACCATTATGTATGGTTAACTATGAGCGTACGTAGCACTCAATTTTGCAAGTACATTAAGAGTACTGTGAACTTGTGAAGTCCAGTTCTTTCTAAACTGTGGTGTAGAAACTGCTATTCAATGTGACGATCTTCCGAAGGCAAGTGTTATTCAAATTGTGGCAGACTTTCAAAAATGTTTGAAGGAGTTTGTATCCTGAATACACTTCGCAGTTTAGAGGCTGCTTGACTGTTTTGATTTAAGCCCAATTCACTTCTTTCTTGAATCGAAGGAAGGAACGGAATTGGCTGTCTTATATATAAAAGAGTGTTCTTACTTTTCTCCAAACTGATATCTTCAAAGTTCTTACTAGACAGCAAAAGTGTCACAAATTTACTGTCTACTGGAGGCATGTCGCGGCCGTTTGTGCCGATTGTTTGGAGCACATCTGTTTTAATTTAAATCTGTGAAATGTTTAAAATATTACATGACAAGTAATAATTGTTGTAATATATCCATTAACATTTGTGTGCGATGCCCCACTAAATTACATCTGCGAGTACGTATATATAAGCATTTCCAATGCTCTCTTGGTGCATAATCGATTGCTACCATGGAAAAGGGCTTTTAACAGACAAACGAAACAACTAGATTTCCATGGCCCAAGACTGGAAAGAAAGAAAATTTCAAGTCGAGGACAGTGTGATTTTGTAAGATGTAGGGAAGGACGCAGTTGGAGTATTTTGCACATACCCTTTAAAAATCATACAAGCTATGATTACCTTTGACGATCGTTGTGTTCACCAAGTTACATTATATCTACAGTAAGGCCCAGTAAAAATTAAGTTCACTAGCTACAGTACACATCACATTCACTCACACACTTGCATACAGACACAGGTACCGGCACATGTGCCAATAGACGTACGTACATGTATACAGAACTTGCACTAAATCAGAGCATCATACTACTGCATGTACACAGTATATGGAAAGGACATGACAGTTTGCTTCCACTCGTTTTTACTTTCCTCTTTCAAGCAACACATACGTAAGACCTAGGAGCCATGATGTGACAAGGGGTATTGCATCACTGCATCACAATTATATGTACCGGTACCGATTATGTATTTCTTTCTGCGGTGAGATGTGAACAAAATATGTGGAAAAACACATTTTATCAAAGACAATGTGGTATTAATTGCACGGACTTATTAAGTTCATGTGCTGTTCCCATTTTCTGCTGAAAAGAAACTTTCCAATTTTTTTCGCAGAAATGGTGAAAAATGCGAAACTGCGGATGTTGGAAAAAAATCACGGCAATACGCGTATTCACGGAAAATGATCATGCCTTTAAGTTGAAGTGTTTAGCAACATATCAGGGGCCTGTTCTTTTATTACGGCTACTCGCTCAAAGTGGGCATGACACGGCCAAATTAACTTTTGTGTATTGCAAGATTGGGTACAGTATTGCATAAATACCATTTTATTCACAGTTAAAACCTCTGCTATTCGGCACAAATAAAATTTGAAGAAAACGTACAAAACTCCAGTTTCGAAAAATGCTGCAACAGGTCACCTGACTGTTACGACGCAATTGGAGGCACAAACACTGCGCTAAGGACGCGTATCTCGGTGTGGAACTATTAAATGCAACGCTGAGATGATGTTATCTTAGCAACTTCATGAAAAGGCTGACATCATAATACCTGTGCAACATACAGAGCACAAAGCGTGGACCGAGCTGGGACTTCGAGGCATATCATTGGCCAATATGCAGGTGTGCATATGTATGCGCGTTTAAGCTTTCCTACATGAACCTCAGTTCTGTTATTGTGCACAAAGAACGGGGTCGGCGCGCTCTACAGAACAGCCATGCACATGTATCGACAGTCCATAACAAGCGCGCCTATACTCAGGTGGGCTGTTCATCTCCCTGGTCATACGCGCTGCTCTAGTATCGTAGCACAGGTGTTGGAATGATGTACCAACCAGCGCCCGTAAGCACGCACATGATTCGGTGTGTAGAACAATGGATGAGTAGCCTAGTGGGCCTACAGTAGTGTTGCTAACCGTGCCTCCAATGACGTCACGTCTTGAGACGTGCTCACATACGTTTTTTCGCTTTCGAATTTCAGATGGGCTGAGCCTGGCCTGTATTTGGGAAATCACATGGTCGTATTCCGGTTTAAATGGACGTAGTTTGTCCGAAAAACACGTTTTATTTCAAGCTGTTTCCAAAGATTACTTACTGAGAAACTTACTTTGGGCGTGTCATACCTACTTTAATCATCGTTCGTTAAATCTTAATCTGAAAGTCGTGGAGCTCTCATGTATATAGGTATCGTGGGACACCTATTGCATCGAAGAAGGTACGGTAGATGGCAGAAGAATTACAGATGTAAGAACCCGGCAATCATTGATTCGCTTGGAAATATGTCATTGCCTTATAGGAACGACGATGTCCAAACGTTCTTTATTCATTGGAACTATTGCCGAAGTTTGAGGTACTATACTGTACCAAGGTAAATCGGCATTTTCTGAGATCAGTTAAAGAAAGTCTGTCAGTTTGTAAATCCGACATAAACCTATTGAAATCGCTGCCAGTTAAATTTTAGGGTCGACATAGGCTTACAAGTGTATGACATATGACCCTTACTGAAACATGCAGTTGAGAGAAAAGAGGTAATGTATACCCACTGGCGTCGCCAAGGGGGGCCAGAGGGCACATGTCCTCTAAGACTGACTGTGCTACCCGTGTGCCCCCCTTGAGATTTTGGATATGAAAAAAATATGCAAAAACACACCTTTGACGCATATGTAGATATGAACAGGAGGACCCAATGTCATTTAGTCACTCAAACATACGACTAAAATTGCGAAAAATATTCTCAAAACTGAAATTTTGCGGCGCGCTTCGCGCGCATTTATTTGCTAAAAATATGGTGACTGCCTAATTGGGAGATATAACTCCACAGGTATTCTTTCACCCTTTATTTTCAAAAGCCATGAGACTACTGCAGCCTTGAGTCTTTGCCCTTCAATACAATTCCCACATCGATTATCTTTTAGAATGATCTTGTCTTTGAAAACTGTAAAACATTGCGATAAGCTGGCCTTTTTAAAGCGTATCCAATAAATATAAGGATTATTTAATCGCTTGTCTCTCATAGGCTAACCTCTGTTTATTCTAGATACCGGTGCCTTCAAATTTGCATTGCGAAACTTTGCTCTCCTGTATCCAGGGGCGTCCTGTGTCGTCCGTCGGGAAATTTTGCTAGCTGTCGGGAAAAAATTGCCTCTTTCGTACGCAGTGTCCTGACTTTGTTAGAAAAGATATTTTATTTTGGGCTACAGAATTGTCGAAAACTTTATTGATGACTATCGTTTACTTAATGTATGTCCTAAACTGTGCAATAAAAGCCTTATTGGAATGTGATGCAACTCACCCTGACTGCTCCTCCTGGATGAGTTGGCGGTATCAGAAGTCAGGTGTGTCGGGTCGCAGTCGGATTGCAGGTAAACAATACGCGCACATTGCTGAGATGAATACATTCAAAAGTCTATCTACTGTTTGTAAGTCACACATGGTCGAGCACACAGAGCTATCGTCTGATTTGCAAAGGCTTCTTTATTAAAAGATGAGTTGCCTTTGGTTCAATGACAGCTGAACACTGCCAGGGCCTTACCAAACCGCGACGACCCTCCCTTTTCCCCCAACTTCACAACGAATATGAAACCCTGGTATTTCCGATAAAGTCGAACAAGACTGTCTGGTTGCAATCGGGACAGACAGTGAGGTCGAGAACAAAACTTAGGACACCTAACCGACCCGTCTGCCATGTGACTGTGTTTTACTATCGCTCACCAGTCGGGTCGCTGCAGTTTGCGCTAGTTTTTCACTTACTTAACTCATTAAGTAGGAGGCGTTCGAGTTTCCTGTAAACTTAAGGATGCGTACATTTTGTATTCCGATGATTGCAAAAGAAGTTCACTTTTCCGACTCCTTCTGTAGATGCAGTTCCTAGAAACATTACCAAATGGCATTTAAAAGTCTATTTTTCGGCGCGCTTTGCGCCCATCCTTCATGTCCACTATTTGTCCAATAATTAATTCAAGAAAGACAGAACGTGCCTTAGATTATTGCGAAGTCCCGCGTGGCAGCTTTTGTAATCCGAGTTCCCTGCGTCATAAAGAAATCGAATGGCCTTTAGTCGATCATGGTTATTATGCAACCAGATGCCGATTTTTTAGTACTTTAAATACGTAAATTAATGAACGCAAATTTTATTTCAAGGGTAGCATATGTATAGGGTTACGATTCTTCCCGAATAATCGGGATTGTCCCGTTTTTTGGAAGGAAAACTGAGCGTCCCGGCCGGTAAGACAAATTGTTCCGATTTTCACGAAAACGAATATAGCTGTTATATTCCTTATCATATTTTTGTGATCACAGTAAAAATCTTCATGTTTGATCAGTTTTTAATCCTGAAGATAAGGCTATAGCCCGAACTTCCGACCTGCACGTATTAGACAAACAAAGCTAGTGAAATCACTTAAAATATTGCACTATTTGGCTTCTCGGCAGATACCAAGATCTAAATCTGCCGGTCGGCGACGGTCTTACCCGACAAGGACGCAGAATTGCCGATCGCCACAATCTGCTAAAGTAACTTTTCCGACCGGCACTTATTTCTGATAAGGACCCAAATAAAATATCATTATGGTCGAGGGATCGACCGTAAAGAAACTCTTTCTTGGTCATAATTCGAGATCGGGTTAATTCCAGTTCATAAATTAGAAGGCTGTCAATTTCCCTTTAATTTTTCATAAATTTTTTTTTTTTTGATTAATTGAGAAAATTCAGACGTGAGATCCCTATTTTAAGGCCTCGTACATACAGCTTAAAACACTCGGGAAGTGCCCTTTCCGGCCGTCTGGGGGTTTGCAAATTCCAAAAATTTTCTTATGCGCTCCGCGCCAACTGATGGTGGCGCTCCGCTTAGATAGTCCTGCCGGCACTCAAACCACCCTCCTCCTGATCAGTATTCAAAAGTTATGTCCCACTTTCAGCTTAGAGAAGTATGGTAAGCCTACATATGTAGCACCAGATGACATGTAAGGACACCTAATTTTTCAAAAAAATTCACAAAGGGGAGGGGGAACCCCTCCCCCAGGCCGGTGATCAAAAAAACATACTGCGTTCCCCCTCCCCGTGTGAGGAATCCTGGCTACGGCACTGCTTATGATTTAAACTTCCTTGACATAAGCGTTGAGGCATTTTTTGTCGGGAATGTAGCCCGTTTTGTAGGAAAAAAAATGTCCAGGACCCCCGCCCCCCTACTCATCGATCCTTAAGGACGCCCCTGTCTGTATCCTCGCCAAGTTGCAGCGAAGCACGACAACATGGATCATAAAGCATTCATACCTTTGAAATGAGCAAAAGGACTTGCGCAAAACTTTCATAGATGTTCAAAACCAGAATTTTCTGGCCACTTCGCGTGCACCAGGGATGGTGTCAGAGGACGCTACCCACCCTTTTCCATTGATTGCTGAAGAAAACGAAAAAATATATACTGGCCCACTGAACTGCGATCAAGCGGGATTCTCTTCAACATTTTCCCCGTTAGACCCGGACCTGCAGCAGTCAGATGTACCTCGGTTACTCCAATTTAAAGGCCTCCCCTTAGTGGCACATCTGGAAGTTAGTTACCTCAACATTAACTCCTATTGGGCATCATGAGTGGATTTATTTTCAAGCTCAGGGCAAACATGAACACGATCGATCCGCTGTCCCCATTCACACCCTCCATCATTACATCGTTAGTGCAAGTAAGGCTTACACCAGCGAATTCAGGCAACACCCCCCCCCCCCCCCTCCTACCCAATTGGCCATCATGCATGAAAACAAACTGAGAGGAAAATTTTTTTCAAAACGTGTCAAAAATAGCACCATTTTGTATCTCAGCCCTCTTCCAAAAGGAAAAATTTTCCAAGCAAACCTTTCTCCCTTCTTATTGTGATTTCTATTTTTGTGTGCTGCAATGACATTTTGGAGGTATTTAAATGCTTCATTCTCATTGCCACATTTTTATAAATACCCAGAGCTTCCGCAGGGGTTGCACCCCTGAACCCCAGTGGAGTGTTGTCTTGGACCCCACCAGGGTCCCCCTAACGCCTACGGGGGAGCTCTGTGCATCACTAAGTTGCCTAGAGTGACGTAGTCCTTCATTTTAGTGTACCCGTCCGGCTGACTGCTTGGTCACCCCAGTGCCCCCCCCCACTTCGAAAAGTGTGGCGACGCCACTGTGTATACCCACAAAGAAACGAAATGGAACATCTCAGCAGCGGCAATTTTCAGGAGCGTTGGAAGTCTTGGTCAAGACCATATAGCTAGTGCAACGTTCACGACTATCGTAAGTGAGCCCTCTCTATATTCTTCAGAAATCCTGAGCTCTGTGTTGGGGTTATTTCTGAAGCACGGTCTCCCAGCAAATAAGAAGTGTAACGAGCGCTCTCAACTTTGTTCCCTACCAGCAGTGGCGCCACCAGACTTTGGTGATGGAGAGGGGGGGGGGGCACCGCTGATGATGTCGTAATGCTACCTCAGTTTAACTCTCATGTGTGAGTACGTAATTGCCCTTTTTATGTGGCCTGCCTTTGTGTACAACAATGGTGATCCTCCCTTTATCACTACATTAAAGTGCCGTCCTTGGGGAGGGGCCTACGGGGAAGGGTGTCCCCCTCCTCTTTGAGAAATTTTTGTTAGTTTAAGGTTGCTTAGATGCAAAATGGCGCTACCTTTGGGGCATTATTGGAGCTAATCATGTATGACTGGAAAATGTCCATAATTTAGTAAATTCTAATTTTCGCTCAGGTGGAAGAGGAGACTATGCTGTCTAAGAGAAGAATACGTTGTCAAAGAACCTCCTAAAGCCCCCTTTTTTTGGCTACTTCACTGCCTTTTATCCGGGATAGTTTTTACGTCAAAATACGTGGTTGGAGTTCACACAGACATTCTTTGGTTATTACCCAAATCTTCCTTTGCTTCATTTTGCATTATAAAAGAGCATCTACATAAGGCTGTCAGATACCTGTAAAGGGCCTCCCGGAAGCTCTGGATCAATTACATAAAATGGGGCAATGGCATAATGCTTACAGTGCCGTAGCCAGGACTTTTTTATAACGGGTTGCCATGCATTATGTTGTGTAATCGCCGGCCTGGGAGACAGGTCTAAGGGGAGGGGTGTCCCCTCCAATTTGAAATTTTTTTGAAATAATTAGGTGTCCTTAAATGCAATCTGGTGCCACATATGCTACAATTGATGCAAAATTTTCTTTTAAACAATTTTACGTATTTTAGGTACTAAAAAAAATTGGCATCAGTGAGTGGGTCCATGGCCCAGTGGCCCCCTAAATACGCCTTTGAATGCTTATTACCTGACATCTAAATGTCAATATAGAGTATGATAATGAGTACTATACAACTATCGTTTTTTTACTAATTTTGAACGAAAATCCAGAGTGACGAAAAGTTTCCTGTAATGGGGGAATGGGCGAGAGGAGAGCTGCAGGAAGGTGATATTAGACTTCACTGATAGGTATAGCAAAAGGGGTAAAGGACTAACAAGCGCGTTCCAGAATGCTTTTTCGAAGTAAGTGCATCAACAATCATCATCTAAACCGTTAATTGCTGCGCGCGAAGCGCTCGGTAAAAATTTCTGAAAAATGTATTACGGCAAAATCGTACTTTCAAGTTCCAACCTTCCACATCATGCTACAAATTAGATTGAAAGGTCCCACATTGATGCAAGACCCCAACAAATGTTTGGAGATGTATCTCTGTTTTTTTTTTTTTTTTTTTTTTTTTTTTTTTATTAGAATAGTACCGGTATCCTGTATTATTAC
>WURT03003937.1:0-16854 GCA_009936505.3 Holothuria glaberrima
GTTTTTGTTTTCGCCTTTTGTACTGGCGGAATTGACCTTTCGCCTAACCGGTCGATCTAGCGTTTTATATATATATATATACATATATACTGTAGCAACTCCAGTGGAAAACAGGCATTGGACTTAGTTTGCCACAAATTCTAGAATACTGCAAAAGTATTGTTAATGTGTAGCAACATGACCTAAAGCTTACTGTTTTCACAACCATGTACAGTGCCATGCAGCCAGAAGAGCTGGCATAGCCACCACAGGGGCATCTACTGTTTTGGACTTTGTTCTTTTTATATTTCTGAGCAATACTACTTTAAAGGGCCCATTCAAAAATGACATCTTCATTCATCATAATGAAGTCATTGCAGCTATTCCAACCAGAAAGCCAAAAGGCTGAGTGATTCTTTGCTATATGATATATTGTGACAAACATGAATCACCCACATGACAAGCATGAGATCCCTCCTTCTTTTAGATATCTTTGACTGCCACAAAAATGAAAAGGCTCTTCTACACAATATTAGCAATCCACATGCAAAGTTAGAGATCCCTCACACTCATCCTTCTTGAGATAGTGTTTACATGGTTTTGACCTTGTGACCTCTTGTGACCCAAGATGAGCTTTCACCTTCACCAAAACCAAAAGGAAGTATCTCCTCAATATGGGCAATCCACATGCTAAGTAGGAGATCCTTCATAGTTATCCTTCTGGAGATATCCTGTTTACAAGATTTTAACCTTTCAGGCCACAAAATTCATGACGGCCATCACGGCCATGGCCGCCGCAAATTTTTTTTGGCCTCCAACAGCCGTTTTCTTTAAACTTATCGAAGGCCACTTTTGGCTGGCGATGTATCAGTTAAGACACTCAGTATTCTACTAAATACCGAGCTCACTTCCTTCATCATTCTTTTTACACAAGCATTTACGATGCAGCATACGGAATCCAATATTTTTTTCATTTTCAAAATCGTTCTGATGATATTCCATTTGCACGCTTTACGAACCGATCGTTTATATCCCTTCTGTATAGACTTATTTCTGTTATATATACATGTCTACAAATCTGCGGCCACCATATCTGGCTTGCATATTTTTTCGCTCAATTAAGCTTCGTTGCACAAACAACCTAAACAATCTAACAGCAAATACTGAATCTAGCTATGTAGATCATTAGCTTATAATCACTCTTCGAAATCTAACCATCAAAACAGATTCTTACACAATTGGCTCCATCGGTATGAGAAAAACCAGATACTGATATACTGGCTCACAAATACCAGGTATTACCAAGTATACTGGAAATTTTCGCAGATCAGGTACTTTACATATTAACTGCACTACCAATCAAACACAATAAGCACGCACTCTACACAAGATCACAGAATAAATATTCATTTTTTCATGAGGCAATATTTTTCTATCAGTTTTTTCTTCTTTTGTAGCAAGATATTTTGAAGATTTGTAAAAGGTTTCATTTTAAAAAGAATGAAAATAAAGTATGAAAATCATGAGTGTCTTACGTGACTTTTAGTTTCATTTCGAGCTAGAACCCATTAAAAACATTAGTCTGTACACTTAAACCTTGTACTGTGCTAGCTAGCTATATGCATGAACGCTGTGTGTACAGTTCACGGCAGCACTAGCTGTGTCGGAACGAACACAGCAGTACAGAAGGCTCGTATGTAGTATCGTTGTAATCAGTATGCACTATGCATGAGATTTACCAAGTAAGAATTGCAGCCGCAATGTGCAGAATCGGTATAAAAGCACCGGGTAAAGTTTATACACACTAATAGGAGGCCTTGTATGAGTAATCGGTATACATACCAGGCGCTGTTCATATCCACTAACAGCTACCTGGTATGAATGTTCGTACTGCACAGAATCAGTTATTGACGAGTTGCCAGAGTATTTTACAAACCGTACAGTTACGTGTGTGAAAGGAACTATTCCATCTTGGAAACTTGGTGTGTACTACACTTACTATGGTCAACTTATAGTTTCAAGCCACTCATTCTACCATCGCAAACAGACCAGCACTCCCGCTGCCATGTGCACTGAATGCAACACGTGTTGGAAAACAGTACACATGCCAAGGTTGTGTGCATAGCAGTTGGTGTCCGGGATTTGACCGTAATATGCGCAGGGCAAACAGTGAGAAGCAGTAATAGGAATAACAAGTTTGCGAGCATTATCTGGTTTGGTATTTCTATCGGGTATGATTTTTACTAGGTACTTAGGCATGTTTTCGAGGATACCTGGTATTTTCGATACATTCATTTGCGAAAAATTTCAATACCGCCGGTATGGGTATAAGTGAAATACCTGGTATATCTGGTATATCGATATACAGACGCACCCTATTACACAATCCACTGATACAGCTCTGGCCACAGTATTCTGCCATACTTGCGCTACTTGAATTTATGTACATTCCTTCTTACATACGTACGTCTGCTATATGGTAGAACAACTTTTAACTGTACTGTGCTATTGTTTAGCTTATGCTTAGGCCTGTCTGCATTGGAACTGTACATTATAAGTGCACTGAGTTGCCTTGTCTATGCAATTGTACGTCGTAGCGAACTGTGTCTTGGCTCATTATTCTTATTTCAGGTGTATTACTTTTTGGCCTTGGATGAGATAGTTTAGGCCTACGATTGAACTTAAAATTGTTGGTTACAAAAACCATGCTAAGCCTTGGACTAGGAAAATAGATTTTGTGGCCTGCCTTTTGACCTCTGGTGACCCCAAATGACCTTTGACCTTTACCAAAAACAATAGGGATCATCTACTCATAATGACCAACCCAAACACCAAGCATGAGATCACCCAGAGTTACCCTTCTTGAGATATCATGTTTAAAAAGTTTTGACCTTTTGATCTCCGGTGATCCCAAATGACCTCTGACCTCCACCAAAAACAATAGAGACCATCTACTCAATATGGCCAACCTGCACACTATGTATGAAATCCCTCAGAGTTACCATTCTTAAGATATGGTGTTTAGAAGGTTTTGACCTTTTGACCTCTGGTAACCCCAAATGATCTTTGACCTCCATCAAAAACAACAGGGATCATAGATCTACTTAATATGGCCATCCCACACACTAAGTATGAGATCTCTTGGAGTTACCCTTCTTGAGAAATCATGTTTACAAGGTTTTGACCTTTTGCCCTATGGTGACCCTGAATGACCTTTGACCACCACCAAAAACAATAGGGATCATCTACTCAATATGGCTAACCCACATACGAAGTATGTATCCCTCAGAGTTACCTTTCTTGAGATATTGTGTCTACAAGGTTTTGACCTTTTGACCTCTGGTGACCCCAAATGACCTTTGACCTTCACAAAAAACAATGAGGATTATCTACTCAATTTGTTCAACCCACATACGAAGTATAAGATCCCTAAGAGTTACCCTTCTTGAGATATCGTGTTTACAGGCAAATCATCACATACACACATAAACATACACACATGCACAACATCACCATCGCATATATTCCTTGAGCCTTCAGCAAGAAATCAAAAACCAGAAAGCCCAAAGGCTTAGTGATTCCTTGCCAAAAGGGGGATGCTTTGTTAGACAAGAGGGTTCATCGAGCAAATTTATACAGTACTTCTTGACTACATCAATTTTTACAATGCATTCACACTTTGACTCCTGCTGACCTCGCATGACTGTTAAACGCACCAAAACTTAAATGAAGGGAAAAAATTGAAAAAAAAAAACATACATGTCTTAGGAGAGATTTGTCTGTGCTTCTCCCCTTGTAATGTCATGTTTACAAAGATCAGTTTTTTACCTCTGGTGACCTCAAATGACTTAAGACCTCCACCAAAAACAAAAGGGTTCCTCCTCTCAACATGACAAATCTATATACTAAGTATGAAGTTTCTTAACCATCTTCATATATCATGTTGATAACATTTTGAGTTTTTGACCTTTGGTGACCTCAAATGAACTTTGAACTCCTCAAAAAAACAATAGGGTTCTTCCTCTCAACAGGACACATCTATATACCATATATGAAAAGTGTCAGTCATTGCTATCTTGAGATATCGTATTTACAAGTTAAGCATCACATACAAACATACAGACACACGCATACACACACACACACACCACATCACCACTGCATAGATTCCTTGCCTGCCTTCGGCAAGGAATCAATAATAAGACTTTGGACTCCAGTGCAGGCCTTAGTCTTTTTTGCAAGTTAACATACAGGTACAGTGCAGTACCTTCTACATTACAGTAGCTTGGACATCATCTATGATAGCTTGTTCTTAAAATAATTGAGGACGGACTTTAACAAAGTAGCCAATAATTTCAGGCAGTTTTTTCACATAGCTGGATATTCTATAACTGCTCCAAAAACTTAAAAATTGTCTGTCATCTGTCCATAGAAGATGGGGTTTTTATTCTTACCGCTTACAAGAACGAAATACGACAAAAATACCTGTATAATGCAACGATGTGAAGGCTATTTAGTTCTATAGGGCATATAGAATTGTACCATACTACAGGCCTACAGGCCTTGGATAGTTACTGCCTCTAGCACAGAGGAGCAAGAAAGACATTATGCCATGGTATCCCTATCCCTCAAGCGGGGTGGGGGGCTGGGGGCAAACAAAAAACAAAAACAAAAACAAAAACCCCTTATTTGTCTTTTCTGTTGAAAATGTCAAATATTTGCAGTAATTTACCTTAAAATTTGTGCAAAATGATGCACCGAATTACATCTACAGTAAGGTCCCTCAAAAGTCCAAAAATTTTCCAAGAAATGTCAAACATTAGCAGTAATTTACCTGAAAATTAGTCCCAAATGATGCACCAAATTTCATCTGAGGCCCCTCACAAATCCAAATATTTTCCAAGAAAGGCAAAAATGTGCAGTAATTTACCTTAAAATTTGTCCAAAATGATGCACCAAATTGCATCTACAGTAAGGTCCCTCAAAAGTCCAAAAATTTTCCAAGAAATGTCAAACATTAGCAGTAATTACCTTAAAATTAGTCCCAAATGATGCACCATATTTCATCTGAGGTCCCTTACAAATCCAAATATTTTCCTAGAAAGGCAAAAATGTGCAGTAATTTACATAAAAATTTGTTCCAAAATGATGTACCATACTGCATCTAAGGTCCCTCAAAAATCCGGTAATTCTTCAAGAAATGTCAAAAACGTGCAGTAATTTATCTTAAAATTAGTCCAAAAAGGTCCTCTAAATTCCATCTTTAAAAGATCCCCCAAAAATTCAAAAAATTTCCAAAAATATCAAAAAAGTGCAGTGATATACCTTAAAATTTGTCCAAAAATGATGCACCAAATTGCATCTAAGGTCCCTCAAAAATCCAAAACTTTTCCAAGAAATGTCAAAATTTGCAGTAATTTACCTTAAAATTTGTCCAAAATTATGCACCAAATTGCACCTAAGGTCCCTCAAAAATCCAAAAATTTCAAAGGGGAGGGAGCATCCCCGCCCCTCCCCCAGGACAGCAATCTGAAACAAGGTTCAGCCCCCAGTCTCAAACAGCTTCCTACGCTTATGAGTAGTACAGTAGGTATTACTGAGGCTTCATAGTGATGTCATCAGTTCTGATTCATTTCCAGCCAGTGTACATACCATTTTCATGACATATGGCATGAGTAATGTGAGTCAGGGAATATCGGCAATCAGTATATAAGTTAATAACTTAATTTTGCCAATACTGATAAAGGATGAAAAGGGGGATAATTGGCTGATTCCACTCATCAATACCAATAATCGTTCAAACACTATTAACACTTTTTTGGGGCCATGAAGGGTAGTTGTTTTAACCCCCTAAGGACAACAAATGTGAAAACAGCCTAGCTTACTTTATATGGCTTTAATATTAAAATTTCACGTCGGGTGGCTCACCAACTCAACAATCATGTAGATCAAATTTGGTTTCTTTTGAATTTGAAAAGCCAGTTCAGATGGGAAAACCATAGACTGCTCTTAGATGAAAACCCCACCTTACTTTGAATGGCCAGGGATTGAACCCTGAACCTCCCGGATCCATGTTTCATCCAAGCTTCATCACTACAAATGCCACCACTTTTGGTACAAAAGAATACAAACATGAATACAGCAGGAAATAAGTTTAATTTAAGAATGACTAATTGTTGTCCTTTCTTACTGTACTAAGACCGCACGCAATATTCTGGAGTGGATGCACAGATGTGGAATGAATGATTTCACCAATAGGCTATATCAGTCTTGGGAGTGGATGCACAGATACTTGGATGCAGATTCACAGTTTGGGCTGTAGATAATGTTTAAGTTGAAAACGAGGCATTGTAGTCCTCACTTACTACAACCAAAAGCAATATCTGAATGCGCGGATGCTTGGATGAGGAGTGAATGATTTCACTATACATATATAAGTTCTGGGGTGGATGTGCGGATGCTCAGAATCTGATGCAGAGTCAAAGTTTAGGGCACAAGATAAACCACATGCTTCTGTAGGTGGTGGTCAAGAGTGGCCCTGTATTCTTTAGTACTGTAATTGTACCATTACCTTGGCTAGGCTATAGCCTTGGCCTAAACAGTCAGTGACTTTGTAGTAACTTTAACTTTGACTACATTTGTATTGAGACAGTGCTGACTTAGTTGAGACCAGGGTCTAAGTACACATGCGACTAAGGAGAGAATGTCACCCTATCGTTAAATCGGGGTTTGGTCAGGTGTTCCACCTGGGAATCCATTATGCCTGGGGTTTGGTTAGGGATAATGGTTAGGGTTAAGGGTCAGATCCAAAACCTGTCCTTCAAAACTCAAATAATTCATACATTGTGGGAAAAGTTTTTGTGTGGTGGTGAAGGATACAGACTGAAGTTTGTGGGAAAATACTGAAGTAAGAGCTATCAATTCCTGTCCCGCGCCTCATGTAGATTTGGATCTGACCCTGAAGTCAGTCATAGGGGTTAGGTTTAGGGTTAAATGGCCTCTTTAATAAGCAATGTCCGAAGTACTTATGGCAAGGACACACTATCATACAAGGGAGTACTATTTAACCGTATTTGGGGGTTCAGGGATGACGTCCTCTCCCTAGAGACTCATGTGTCTAAGTACATTGGGCAGAAGTAGGCTAATGTTAGGCCTGACATTAGTCTGTAATCTCACACTTTATAGTGCTTAGAACTTAATTCCTTCAACCTAGTATTAGCCTAGAGCGCAGCCTAACTTACGGTCTAGGCTAGGCTGTTAGTTAATATATTACTTGGAAGTTAAGCTCACAAGTCACAGTCACACTCAAAGCTCAATCTGGGCTCCTACTGTTGGCTAATTTTCGCTGCGAACTCCTCTGCCGAAGGTGCCATGGCTTGCTCAATTAACGCTCGGGGGACCTTGCTTGGATTGATTATATCGACTGTTCACACTCTCACACAAACCGAACACCTGTCATTGCTCGTAACTTCCACTGTGCTCCCTTCTCCCCCTCACGTTTGGTATGATGTTACACACTGTATTCTGTGCATGCTGCAGCTAGCTGTGCCGCGATACCAGCTAGCAGAATGTTTTGT
Source organism: Holothuria glaberrima (assembly GCA_009936505.3). Classification (NCBI taxonomy): domain Eukaryota; kingdom Metazoa; phylum Echinodermata; class Holothuroidea; order Aspidochirotida; family Holothuriidae; genus Holothuria; species Holothuria glaberrima. Next base: position 7,557 of record WURT03003937.1, read on the forward strand.
TATTGGAGCCCTTGCCCGCTTAGCGGACGTGTACTCCTGCACCTATATTGGCTGCACTGTACGTCAAAACAGGAGTACATATTCGACATCTGCTATGAAGGTGATTAGAGTGCCTGGAGCTGATGATCAATCATATGTGATTCCGATCAAGGAAGTCGTCTGCTACACAATGTATCAACAGTATCATATCATAGTTCATAGTGTATAGTTCGACCGACCAGCCCACCGCGCGCGGGCAGGTAAACTATACCTTAGGCCTATAGCTAATAGTTATAGGCTATAGTAACTCACTCAGTTTTTGAGTTGCCACGGAGTAAAATTTTGTCTAGGCATACGAACCAGGGAAGGGACGAGGAGGGGAGGAAGAAGAGGGGAGGCGAAGAGTAGTGGGGATTGAGGCGGCCGAGGGTGAGCAGTGTGAGAAGTGGAGGGGTGAGGAGTGGCGGAAGGGACCGGGGAGGAGCAGCGCTGGAACTTTTTAGGGACATATCAATGACCAAACACATCAGCCCCATATGCCTAACGTTAGTAAGTTAGACTGGTTACACCCCCTTGATCCGATATCAGGCTCTATGCTCCGAAACGAGTATCCCTAAACCTAACGCTAACCCCTAACCTAACCCTTATTCTACACTTAACTTTATGTAGACTTTCGGAAGTATGCAAAGGAATTTAGTCAAGTTGTAAGCAGGGGTGACACCTTGTACAAGCGGAAAAAGAGGGGCCCATGCATTTTGGCCCCGGCTCACATGGGGAAGGATCTATACCTCCCACGTCAGCCAAACTTTCCAGTTTCATCAGGGAGCTTATACTGATAAAGAGCTAAACCCCTGGCGACTGCCCCGGGCCGACCGTTTGCTTGTTTTTGTTAAAATCAATAAGAGCAGACCATAGGCCTATATCAATGACCCCAACACCCCACCAAACAATGTTCATTACCCCAAAATTTAGCACTAAGAAGAACCAAACTTTTCACGTTTTCTATTAAAAGAACCTCGAATTTTCCATTTTTGACAATAAAAACTAAAATTTTGGCATTACCAGCAGGGCAAGACGAGGCAAGTTAATCGCCCGGACGATGCCGGGAGGCCGGGGTGGGTGAACGCCCCGACAATTTGTAGTCACCCTTGTGTCCCCCGTCAGCCAGTGATGCTGTCTTCAGCGAATTTTCGAACTGACCAACATATGTTGAAAAATCAGTATTTAGTGAATTCTTTTGGATGAGAAGGGTGTGTTTTTTAAGTGGAAGGATGACATCCTACCGACCCTTAAAAGAGTTTTATGTAGTAAGGCGGCTAAGATACAGAACGTTATTATCTCTGGCAAATCTTTGAGCTTATGGTGCTTAGAAATTCTTATTATTTATTTAAATTTTGGATGTGGCATGGCATCCTCTCAAGGCTGGCACAGGCCCGTATATAGGGCCTTCTGGAAGATTTGTGGTAATAACAAAATGGTGACACGAATGAGAGCAACGATACTTCCAACGATCCGTTTGCAACGGAGAATGAGCAAGCATGGGCGGATCCAGGTTTTACTGTAAGGGGGAGGGGTTGACGATGGCTTGTTGCGTGGCCGTTCTGGACGAGGGGTCTGAGGGAAGGAGAGGGAGTTCCCCTCCCCTTGGAATAAGTTTGTCTCAGGATGGGGACTATATGCAAAATTTTGCTATCATTTTCCATTTCTCCAGCATGTTCATGCACTAGAAATGGCCATTTTTGTGGAGAAGACTGCAGCAAATACAAAGGCTTATTGCAAACTTTTATCATTTATGCCATACCACTTTGATTGGAACTGTAAAATTTGCAAGAATGTGATCATTGGGCGATTAGTGATGGCCGTCCTACGGGAAAGGTTAAAGGGGAATGTGCGTACCTCTCAGGACGTGTGACCCGGCAAGGGTTTGGTGATTGGGGCCGAGGACACCACAGATGACGTTGTAGTGCCACCCCAGTCTGTGAAAAATGTATTTTATAAGCGCCCTCGTTTGTACAGTAGGATAGGATCCTTTCTTTGTCCCTACATAAAGGTGCCGTCCTGGGGGAAGGGTATAAGGGGAGGGGTGTCCCCTACCCTCTGAGAAATTTTTGTTAACTTAAGGCTTCTCAAATGCAAATGGTGCTATCTTTGGGATATATTTGGAACTGATTATATATGGCTGGAAAATGTCCATAGTTTAGTAAATTCTAATTTTGGTTTGAAAGAGGAGAGTATAGGCCTAGAGAAGGTTATGTTGTCAACAAACCTCCTGAAGCACCCTTTTGGTTACTTTACTGCCTTCTATTCTGGGAAAGTTTTTAAGCAAAAATACGTGCGTGGAGTTCCCAGAAACATTCTTGGACTATAACGACATTTTCCATCATGGGCGTAGAAGCCCAGTCTGGTTTCTTTTTGGGGGGGGGGGCTGTGACGACTTGCTCGAAAAATGTAATCAAAAATTTTCTGCGCTACGCGCGCGTTCAACACGGTAATGTACATATCACATCGACATCACATGCCTTACATCCGCTATTTCATCGCAATGATCGCATGCCAATACATTCAATCACTTTTCCGGTTAGAAGGGTACGGTGCTGCATACAACAGAGTACACAATGACATGAGGTTGAGGTCTCACTGAAGCTGAAATTAAGAATTCCTGAAAGGTCACTGTTATGAAAAGGAATCCAGTCAAAACTCTTTCTTTGGAGTATTTCGAAAGTTTTACCGACGGTAAACCTAAGAAAATGGGTTATAATTGGGAGTTCAAAGGGGATAGCCTTTTATAGAAAATAATATAAAAATGCAAAAAAAGTCTATTTAAAAAAGGCAGAAAAAATTCAAAGGGGGTTAAACCCCAACAACCCCCCCCCCCCTTGTATCCGCCACTGAGGAAGGCAGGGTAGTAGGAACAACCAAATTAAGGATGGTAGACTAACAATTAATTTTTTTCTAATTTTTAAAGTGTATTAACATTCGCCATCTCCCAACATTGGATGTGAGCGAAGCGCGCCGCAAATGTTTCAAAAATTTATAAGGACAGAACCATACTTCATAATGTCACAAGTGATACCGTATTGGCTACTCACGATATAGATTGCCCTATAAGATCTGCCTTTATACAGTTATATGGGCCGTCCCTACAAAGGTTGGGGATGTATACTTTTATTTTCCGTAAAAGTATTTTTCGACTTATTCCATGCATTATTGCCCTGATATGGTTATGAGATATGTGGTGGGAATTGGGACGAATGTGCGCGAAGCGGTCCTAAATTCTGCATTCATAATCGTTTCCAAAAGTTGCGTGAGACTCTGCACCGAGTTTACGTTGACCGAGGCTCTTTCGATTCCTTAACAAATGTACGGTATCTGCCAATCAGAAGGAGAGTCTCCTGCCTTTCAGTTTTCACAAAAATGTCTAACCTTGGATTCTCCTGCTTGGTATTACTGCAATGTCCCCCCCCCCCTTTATATAATAGGCCTAACTCCTATGCACACGAGCTATCAGCCTTGATGTAAGACCCTCGCCGTTTTTACATGATAATAATAAGCACGGCAATAAGGTGAGGCTAGACGCGCGAGAAGTTAGCGGGAAATTTTGATATGGGAAGGGTTTGAGAAAGTTTTGATAGTTTCAGAACAATTTGTAATAAAAATGATAAAAGTATAGATTCATAACTCACCACCAGCGCCACTGACTGATCATTTCACAGGAGCGGAGTGGGGACAAAGTGGGTAAATTCTTCCACCCTCTTGGTGGCGCCACTAGGGGGTTGTGACGGACATGCTGAGGTTTGCACTGAGCCTTAAAAATAGATCCACTCTTGCTGTCCAGTCAGAATTTATGTTGAGACAATAACCTTCCAGGTATGACACTGAGGGAAAGCTTTCAAATTAGAGCATCAAAGGTACAAAATTTTGGAAGAAGAAGCCCTTGAATGTGGTTCATTGGGTTTGGGGTGATTTAAAATTATGCCAAATACACCAAATATATTTTCTTCATTTTCTTCAGCAATAAATGAAAATATAGTGGCTAGTGTCCGCTGAGACAACCTCTGATGAATGCGCAAAGCAAGCAGAAACTTCTGGTATTAAGTGTCTATGAAAATTTCGTGCAAGAACTTATACTCCTTTCGGAGGTATCGCACGTTATGGTCCCTGGTGTGATGCTCGACTTCCCCTCGGAGCTCGGAGAGGATCTAGGAGAGCAAATTTCCCCTTGCAAACATTTAAGGCACCGGTTTTCAGCTTATGACATGAAGCTAATTCACTATCCTCATATCTACTGGATACGCGTTGGCAAAGACCAACGAAAATTGTAAGTTTTACAGTTTTCGAAAATTAAATTATGCTGAATTGTGTTAGATGGAGAGGACTCACGGTCAAAGTAGTCTCACAGATGTTGAAAAAGGTGTTAAAACGTAAGTTGTGGGTTACATCTCCCAATAAGGAAGTGCTAAACAAAGTTTCAAAATAGACGTGCGCCAAGGTCGCCTCAAAATTATTGTTTTGAGAACATTTAAACAATTTTAGCACCATGGTTGACTGATAAGTGATAGTGGGTCCTCGTGGTCATATTGATATATAAACGGTGTGTTTTTGCATACGTTTTTAATGCTCGAAAAATCTCATTTCGGGTGCACACGTGGCCAGCCAACGTTTGGAACACGTGCCTCCCCTCCTCCTTGGTGAAGGCTGCCCCCTAAGCTTGTAGAGAATATTGTTAAACTTCATTTTTGCTGAGCGTTTCGTGGGCATTTACTATTTGGAAGTTTGTCAACACTGCCTTACTAGAAAATATATTCCAATATTTTTGTTTCAACATCATTTGTCAAGAGCATATGGGTCCACTGCGGTCGTGAGTTCTCTCCATTTGATACAACTTTCACGTAGTATATCTTTTAGCCCGTTTTATGTTCGAATACTGTTAAAAGTGCGATTTTCGTTGCCTTTATTTAAAGCGAATCCAATAACATATGGGTTATCAAATAGCTTTATTTCATAGGCTAATGTACGTTTATTTAAATTACAGGTGATTTTGCTCCCCTGTCCTGGTTCCTGGTCCAGGCGAAGCTAAGCACCACACCAAGGATCATAAAGTGGTTACCGTAGGATATGCTACTGTGTCTGGAAGACTACTACTACAAAAAAGGATTACTGTCGGCAACTAGCTAGGTTCAAAGAAAGGGTTAAAGATGTGTCTCCTGTCAAAGTAACACGTCCCTGCTCTAATTAAGGCTTAAGGGTATTGTGAAACATTTGTAATTTTAAGTGGAATAGAAGAGACTGACTTATCCCCTGACAAATTGCAGTTGGTTACGTATGAACCATCATCAATCGTATGATGCTTAGGCTACATTTCGTAGAAGGTAATTTTTGCAAATCTTGAACGAGAATATTACTGGGTGTTATTCTTTTTGTAACTACTGGCCAAATATCTGCAAACAATGAGGGAACTTTGAATTTTCATGACCCGCCCAGAACCCGACAGCTTATTTAGGTCTCAAATCACATAATCATCGCTGATTAATAGTATCCCCAAAATCGCTTCCCCCCTTTTCTCCCCCTTTTCTTGACACAATGACTGCCTATTAGAGGTAAACACACCACGATATTTAGAGGTATACATAAAGTCGTGGTGTGTTGCTGCTTTGATTATGATTGTTTCATAGGATCAATAATGTGGTTTGTGGGTCACAAGTTAAGTCGGCATGTGAAAATTAAGCTTATGGTATGAGCGCTCTCAGAAATTATGGAACCTGCAGAAAATCAGAAATTTATACTGAATTACTGGCCCCCAAAATCAGAAAATGTCAGTAAAAGCTCTCTAAGTCTTTACCGCAGCCAGTGGTGTACACAGGGGGAGGGGGCACTGGGCCATGCCACGCCCTAACGGATGCCAATTTATTTTATTTTTTTTAGTTACTAAAAATACGTAAATTTTGTAACACAAATTTTTCTTCAAAAGGTAGCATATGTGGCACCAAATTGCATGTAAGGACATCCAATTTTTTCCCCTTAGACCCCTCCCCGGCTGGCAATCACACAACATACTGCATCCCCCATGAGAGAAATCCAGGGAAGGCCACTGACCCTAGCTGTTTGTAATTTTCAACTACTTGGTGGGATTTTCTGTGAAAATTTATGCTTCTCCATTTAACCAAAACTTTGCCCCCGAGCTTCGTTTGTCCCCCTGCTCTCCAAGTCTGGTTACGGGCATGTGGTGCACCCCGTGGGCCTTAACGCCTACAGGGAATCGCTTCCAGTCACCACTTTTGGGATCCGCTCAACCTTTTATGATTGTGTGCCCCCTCCCCCGTGGAACGTTGTGCCCCACAGTGCCCCACTTCGAAAAGTGTCACCGACGCCACTTGTTGGGGTTGTGGGTTGCTGGCCCCGTCGGCGTAGGTGGCAACCCGCGGAGCAATTTTTGGCCTCACCTGCACAGACAGCACGTGTGAAGCATTTTTTAAACTACACTGTTAAAAGCACATCTGTAAATTTGCATAATATTTATGGCAATTTTTTTTCAAACAAATTTTTTTACATCCTGACTGTTACCATGAAATAACGTAAAAAGTACGTTTTCTTTTTACAGTTTTCTATGTTAATTATTTTTTTCAAAAATCTACTGTAAAATCGAATGACATAATTTTCCTATTTTAATAACTTTAAATTTACGTAAATTTACGTAAATTTACAGCCGACTTTTTGCACCCTTAATTTCAACTTTTATTAATTTACATTGATTTTTTACCTCTTTTAGATTATTACGACATAAAGGCTAGCAGTAATTATCTAGATCAGATATTCGCACTTCACCTTAATGTGTCTCTTCGAGGCGTTCTCGAACAAAACACACTGAAGAAGCTATTTTGTCATATTGTTACAAGCTCTTCATTTGCAGGAACTTTGTAATTGAAAGTAAACATTTCTTGTACAATGTAATAACTCTTTACAAAATATATACTACAAAAAATACAAATATATCGGTTGTAAACATTTTCAAAAAAGGTAAATAACAAGTTTATTACTTCCTGATGAAAAGAAAACCAAAAAAAATTTTGTGAAGCTGCATCAATCATTTTTTTTTTTTTTTTCAGAAAAATGCTCACAAAATAAGCTCCGCCCATTTAAGTATAATGTGCTCTACGTCATAGAGCTGTAAATTACAGACTGTTTTACAGTAACTTTGTGAGACGTTTTTAATTAGCTCCAGCCAAGTGCATTAGCACCTGTGGTGATGATTTGACATTAATACTTTATTAGTGCTTTGAAATTAGCACCTTATTGTTTCTTTTTTCTTTTTGTAAATGTGTGACAAGATATCAGTTCTTTGATACTTAAAAATAAGAACAGATGTTTTCAAAATAAATCTAAGTTCACAAAATTTTCAAATAAGGGCATAAACTTGCCAAAAATTCTGTTAAAAACTTACACTTTGCAGAACGATGTGTTTTGTGAAAACTTCCCTTTTTGTGTGTTTGTTTGTGTTTGTTTTTGTTTTTTGAAAAACCAAACGTTTGTTTAGTTGAAAAAACAAATGAGTATTTGTTAAATGACAGTAAATTTCTGTGTAATCAGAAGAATACAAAAATACTGCAAAAAATGTCTGTAAATTTACAGATATTTTTAACAGTGCAGTAAAATTTGGTTAAAAAAAATGGTTTCTCAAATAAACAGAAAATACATGTTAAACAATTTTTTTCACTGTAGGAATACAAATTATCTGTAAAGATACAGAAAATTTCTGCTAAAAGGAAAATACAGATAATTTATGTTAAAAAAGTCTGTAAATTAACAGATATTTTTAACAGTGTAGCGTTTGTTTATTGTGACAGCCACACGTGTTAACGTGTTTTCTTTCTTGTTTACAACACGAAGACACGCTACCACTGTAAGTACGTGATGTTCAAAGGGATTTTCCAGAGACAAAATTCAACGAGGTCAAAAAATGCAGAAAATTTTTCTCTCTTCCGGGAGGTGAAAACCGCATCTCAATAGCTTGTAGCGTTTGGAAGATACAAATTTTTAAAGAAATGCAATTTTTTCTCAAGATAAAGTGCATTATGGGAAATCTGTGATGTCATCGCAGCACATTAATTTGACATAAAATTGAATTTCTTTATGATATTGATGCAGCTGTAGGGAATATTTAGCAACTTTCTTTGTTATGCCCTACATATGGTGTAGATTCGCGCTAGATCTACATGGAAACATATTCAAACATTCCAACAGTATCAAATTTCAAGGACAAACAGGACATTCAAATACAAAGAAAAACTAAAGGAATCTGAGGTAATGTGCCCACTTTACATAACATTGAGTGACCTTGATGAGAACTGGAGGTATTTTTTTATAAAAATAAGTATTCTTTAATATGATATCTCGAGTTAGGAAAAGAGTATCGCTGCTGGGTTTGGAGGGCTTAAACTGGAATTTTTTCTCTTTTACATGAGACCCTTGTGAAAAGCCACTGGAAAATGAAATAAACTCACGATAAAGTGCAAAAGTATAACCAGGGAGCTCTCATATACATCACCGCTTTTTTTATTTTTGATTATTTCCCCCATTAAGTTCCCTACAAACCACGATGGAAGGAAAGCGTAGCCTTTGTTGAAAGAGGCAACTATTAAGAAACTAAAAAGAGAATGGAAGGGTATAGTAAGGTTCCTAACTTCCTGCCCCCCCCTTTAGCCCAGAGGGTGACGCCCCTGCAGGGAGCCATAGATCCTCGTTGGGAACCCTCCTCCCCCGTCCCCCCGGCAAATAATCTAATTTTGTCGAGGCCGACCCTGACAGGGAATGATAAAGTATGTAATCCCTGACGACGGCCAGTCCGACAGTTTACTTGTGATTGCTCTCGGGGGGGGGGGGATTCTTCAATAATAACCCCACATTGTCAAAAAGTCGAAAACGTTTCCAATTTTCTTCAATAAAATGTAAAAGTTTCTTTAAACTAAATTCCAAAAGTTACCATTTTTCATGTTTGTAAAAATAAGACCAAGACTTACTAAACGAACATTTTGTCTTGGGGGCGACTTTGCATCCCAACAGGAAGAAGATGGCCCATGTGTCGTAGGTTGCCGACCTTTGGCCTATATATATGATCGGTACAGGGGCGTCACTACCGGGGGTGTGGGGTGCTACACCCCCCCCAGAAATTTTCAAAGTGTCGTCCGTCGGGAAATTTTGCTAGTTGTCGGGAAAAAAATCGTCTCTTTCTTTTGCAGTTTCCTGACTTTGTTAGAAAAATATTTTATTTGGGGCTACAGAATTGTCGAGAACTTTATTGATGACTATCATTTACTTAATGTAT
>WURT03003948.1:4656-16853 GCA_009936505.3 Holothuria glaberrima
CGCGCTCACCTACACTTGAATTTTCCTTCAACACTCCCTTCAGATGTTAGCTTTATGAAGGTTCCACATTTAGGCTATTGCTTTTCCGTGTAGGCGTGATTCTGGAGAAACACAAAATTGAATCGATGAGAAGTTCTATCCTCTTTTTTCTTACCATTTGGAAGATTCCTAAAGCAGATTCAACATTTTGATGAACATATTTTGTAAGAAACGTAAGTGTTTCAATCATGCTGAGTTCATGAGTGGTGGACGGGGGCATCCCCCGGCGACCAGTCTCCTTGCGTTTTGGTTGTCCCTAAAAGGCAGAAACCCATCGCCCAAAGTATATTTTTGGTTGGAAAAAAGCAAAATTCTCAATTGGTGAAGACTCTTTGATTGATATCAAAGTCAAAAGATGCACATAATCAGAGAGTGTCAAGATTAGCCTACTGTCAGTATGAAAGGTATTTCTGTTGATGAATTCGGTCATATTGTTGTTTACTGTTAAGATTGCAATCTTATGGTGCAATTATACCAAGTTTTATATAAAAGCTAGACACTGAACAAGACACCTAGTCTGTTTAGTTTCCCCTCCCCGCTGTGATTGGCCTGTTATTTATGGCATGGTACTTTCAGCTAATCAGCAGCCTATCCCATAATAGTAGACATCCTGCCTTTAGACGGAGATCCTGTATCCCACACCACTCGTGCTGTAGACCTCTAAGAAGAAGCATGCTGTCACGTTTGTAATTTTGTACAAATCATGTAGCATAATTTGGCCGGCCTTTTAATCAACCGTAAATTCAACCTTTTTTTTTGTTTTTTTTTTTGTTTTTTTGCAGTGGAGATCTGATAAATCGAAATAAAATCAGGAAATATCAGTCACAACAAGGAAATGTCATCTCTTTCCTTGAATTCTGTTCCGACCTCACCCCCAAGCCTTAGCAGGAGCGATTGGCCCAACACTATTTCATATGCTGGACTCGCAGGCGCTCGACTATTTTATGCTACATATTTGTATGCCTACCAGAATATGATGTTAAGCATTATATAGGTTTGTGTCTGCACAAGGGGGGGGGGCTCAAGCTAGTTTAAGAAGGGGCTAGGAGTAACCTAGTTGGAAGACCTGGAACTGTCTGGGATGAGGTGGGGCAGATTCGTCCATAGAAAACCAAATTTACTATCTTTATTTAACAAGAGCCAAATATTTTCAATTTTTCCTCAACGGAACCCCAAATTTCTGGCGCACTTTGCGCGCCCAAACTCTCGCGTTCGGCACCCTTTTGGCAACCTGTCTATTCTGCTTCGGTTTGCTGGACCCCTTGGGGGAGGTTGGTCCCCTCGTCAGGTTTTTTTCACAACCCCTTGCTGATTCTGCAAGCAGATTTTACCATGGCAAATAATTTTCTGCAAATTTCGGCGGGTTTCGCGTGCAATTCTTATAGTCGAAGTTGTATCAGCTATGAACATTATTGGCACAAAGCACAAACGTTTGAGTGAACTTAACTATTCTGACCAAAGCAAAGTGAAGGCTCACAGTTAGATACCGGGCATCGAGGGGCTTTCAGGCCCGTAACCAGATAAGGCACTGAAGCGGGGTGAAATGGCTTCCAGGGGGCGAAAATTTTTTCAGGGGAACAAATTTGTAAAAATGTATTAAGTCAATGGCAACTTGAAAACTTTCTAGGGGCGAAAAGAATTTCAAGGGGCTTCACCCTCTTGGCCCCTTTGACTACGGGTCTGTGAGTCTACAAAGATGAGGTGCCGGTGCCCCCATAGGCTATCAGAATTCGTGGCTACGGGCCTGCTTCTGAGTTGTGACTTCTATTGTATTATTTAATCAATGAATCCGTCAGTTATGTAATCACCTACCTACTAGGCCTATGCAGAAAGTCCTGAAAGACTTCCTTTCACATTCTAATTTTAATCTTACAAATAACGCTAATGATGCACACAATTTTATTAAATATTTGATGGTCAAATCAATTTCTCATTCTATTCCTGCCCATGAGCCTGACAACCTTCATAGCAGATGTGGAATATGTATGAACTCCTCTTTTGACGCACCCAATCGTCACATGATATCATGCATAATTTTAAGTCTCGAGAGTTAAACTCTTTCCTTATTTCATGTCTCCTCCTTAATCCTGACCTTGTGATATCATCACCATCACTATCACCATCACCATCACCATCACCACCACCACCACCATCACCATCACCATCACCACCACCATCACCATCACCATCACCACCACCACCATCACCATCGAGGATACGTAGCAGTAACCCATTGGGCATAGATGTAACAGGAACTTGAGAGAGGGCTAGCAACGTGTCGGACGATTCCTAAATATGTCCAGATTCTGTGCATCTACTTCAATATCAGATTGTGTGTTCCAATTTATTATAATAGAGGTCTCTAATAGAATATTAAAATAGAATGCTTATACTAAGCATTCGAGGATACGTTGCAGTAACCCATTGGACATAGATGCAACGGGAACTTGAGAGAGGGCTAGCAACATGTCGGACGATTCCTAAATATGTCCAGATTCTGTACATCTACTTCAGTATCAGATAGTGTGTTCCAATTTATTATAGTAGAGGGGAAAAAAGAATGCTTATACTGGGGGGTTCTGCAGTTAATGTACTTAAGAGCTATACTATTATTATTTACTTGAGTTTCAATTATATTTGTAAAAGCAGAATCTTAAAAACGAGTTGGTTTAATTCGTCGTCTTATTGGCAGTGCAGTTAGGAATTTGTCAGGTCGACCAGCTGGGAAATGGCTATTGATTATTTTATACATAAAGCACAATTTATCAGTTTTCCTGCGATTTTGGAGTGTTGGAAGCTCCTATTTATTTAGCGGGTGGGTCATGAAACCTTCCTCTCTAGACGTATAGTCACTGCTAATAAATCTTGCTGCTTTACGCGTACAAGACGGGCAATGTCACATTGTTGGTAAGGGTCCCATAAAGCAGCCGCATATTCAAGATTGCTACGAACCATTGAGGTGTAACCCATTTTCTCGCAATCTATAGGACAACGTTTAAGGTTTCTTTTAAGGAGTCCCAGTATAGAACTTGCTTGGGATGTAATTTTATTAATATGAGTAGTCCATTTATATAGTCCTCAGAGATAATGACTCCTAAGTAGGGAGTGTTCTTTACTTGTTGTAGTATATTATTACCTATAGGGTAGAAATATGATGATTTAGATTTACTACTCAAGAGGTAACACTTCTTTGGGTTGAAACTCATGCCCCATGTGTTTGCCCACAAAATAAGATTATGAAGGTCTTGTTGCAGTGCGATATGATCGCTTTGATTTCTTATGGGCCTGTAGAGGAGGCAGTCATCGGCAAACAATCTCACTTGTGAGGAAACACAATCAGGAACGTCATTTATATGACAAAGGAATAACAATGGACCAAGCACTGTCCCTTGTGGGACACCAGAAACAACAGGAGCATACTCGGACGTTTCTCCGTCTACTTCAACACGCATATTACTTGAGTAAGAAAAGATGTTATCCACTTCAAAATGTTACCATTTATACCATAAGTTTGCAACTTATATAGTATTTTATTGTGTGGAACGGTGTCGAAGGCTTTGGAGAAGTCGAGAACGATTATATCAGTTTGTACATTTTTATCATAATTCTTGAGTAAATCATCCGTGGTTACTTATAGTTGAGTCTCGCATGAGAAACCTTTGCGAAAACCATGATTGAGATAGGTAAGAATATTATTACGATCCAGGTGATCCAACAAGTGTTTACAAATAATATGCTCCAGTGACTTAAGAAATTACTGATGTGAGAGAAACCGGGCGATAGTTTTCAGCCAAGTGTGCATTGCCCTTTTTAAATATGAGGCCCACATTTGCATTCCTCCAGTCTTCTGGGAGTTGCCCAGAGATAACAGATTGAGTGAAAATTTGTGAAAGTCCTGGTGCCAGTTGTTGGGCACATGTTTTTAGGTAAATATTTAGGAGATATTTGCATGACATGCATGTCTCGAGACTAGAATGTGACACATTACAAAACAAAATGTGAGGATTTTGGTGTTGACGTACCGTACATTGTTGAACATAGGTGCAGGAGAAATACACGTCCGCCAAGCGAGCAATGCAGATTGCCAACACCCGTGTCCTGTTCTTGTCTTTCTGTCCTCAGTGTTTCCGAAACTCTGTCTGGTGATCTGGCTAGGTTTGAGTTTGTGGCAGGCGCGACGGAACGGAGAAAAACGTTGGGGGTGGGGCTGAGTGCCAGCAAGACTATGGTGGGGGAGCGGACAAGATAAGTTTTGGCTTTACAAGCCCTCCAGATGGCCGGAAACCGCACTTCCCGAGTGTTCTAAGCTGCATGTACCCAGCCTTGAAATACAGTATAGATGTCTGCGATTTCTCAATTAATGAGTAAAAAATCAATCTATGAAAATGGTAATACATATCAGATGAGTCTGGGGCTGAACATGCCTTTACCCCTACTTTTTCGTTAGGGGATGAGCCCCCAAGCCTCCGGTTCCGCCGCCACTGGTTAGTTGCGCAGTATATTGTTATAATACCTAATTAATTACCTTGTGATGGCACTGCAACTCCATATGGCCTGCTGAAACCTTCGTAGGAAACACACTGGACTCCACTACTATTCTACACCAGTATGTATGTCATAGTTGCACTAGGCTTATACTATTCGTTGACTTCATTTTATTATACCCTGAGTTTTACTTAGCGCACAACTAGAAGTTCAAAAGAGTTAGCCTACTTACTATAATCAAAACTCAACTCAGTCATAGGACTATATGGTGGGTTTCTGCAGGTATCTCCTAACATTACACTCGAACTCACATTGAGTGAAGCACACATCTCGTCAGTTTTCTTGTACGTTGAGGACACAACTCATCTGTACAACAATTAGCTCCCTTGATTGAACACACTCTCTGCAGTATGTATGCTCAGTGAGACATTTCGGTGTTGGAGCCCAAAGCTCATGAACTTTTTCGTTCTTTAGCATAGAACATTTCCTCTGCCTTACAGCTTGGAAAATAAAATGTAGGTAACAAATATGGTCATTCTAAAGTAATCCTCTGAGATGGATTGGGACCTGCGAATAATAATGATAACACCTTTAGGAATCTTAACACAAAAGCAAAGTCCTTTCCGCTCCTGGAACACACACTTTAGGACATTCCTCTAGCGCTTCTATCAACAAAGGTATACAACAAATAGCCTAAAACAAAACGCGACAAAGATGCGAATCGTTATCAAGCACCTTAAAAAAATGGAAATAGCCATAGCCATCGGGCCCTAAACTAGTTTACAATAGTTAAAACATTATCCAAGTCATTTGAAACAGATTTACTTTTCGGGAGAAAGCACTGAAAATGGTTGTGTGAGTTGAATGGCACATCACAAAAGCGTAACGTAAATCATTACCTTAAACTAGCACGTGTAGTCAAGTTGCGTCGAAAAGAGGGGAAAACGAATCTGAGTATTTTTCAATAGCTAAATCGCTTAGGGCGCGTTAAGTCAAACGAACTAACGACCCCTCCTCTTCAAGTGTGAATCACACCATGTTCCTATTAGTATGGTAGGTATCGGGGTGCAGGAGTGTGACAGCCAGGGTTGGCGTTTTAGCTCCAGACCGGAAGGGGGATGCAAACGCAAACTTTTCGGAGCAGCACCGTAAATTTGGGGCTGGTATTAGAAGAAATTTTTATAGTAGAAAATTTGTAGCATCTGCTCTCCATGAAAAAAAATCAAGACCGTAGGGGCGACTGATCACCTTTGGTATTATATGCCTTAACGTACCCTTTACAGCTTCCCGACGAAACTGGAAAAATGTCGACAGGGTGGGGCATAACCCCTTCCCCGCCCGTCACAATCCCTGGTGGATGTCACCTGGACGGCGTCAATGGGCGTAGATGATCAATCGGTAAACCTATTCATAGGGAAAAAAGAGCAAAGCGGACAAAAGGTCTTTCAATTTTGCAACTTGAGTAAGCAAACAAAATTTGACGACTTCTGCATTTTAAATATTACTTAAGGCTATCTTGTTAATGATGCACAGTTCAACACATGAATGGCCAAATACAGTCAACTGAACTACATGGTAAGTCAGGGTGTGAAATTAACCCCAAAAATGTCTGTATTAATTGAATGTAACGATACAATAGTACAAAAAATCATTTTTACAAGATGCTATGCATTGTCAAAAATGGCCGGACTCGGAATTGACCGGGAATCGGAATTGGCTCGGAATCGAAGGGTACTGGACTCGGAATTGGCCCTGGTGGTTGTTACTGGATTTGGAATTAGCCCGGAATCGGGTTAGGTGGACTCGGATGCACCCCATTGTTGGGCAACTAAAAGTGTCTCGATGCAGAGCCTGCATGCAGGGATTGTCATGGAAATCTTATCTAATTAAATTTTCGACGCGCTTCGCATGACCACTTTCAAGGAATAATACATGGACTATTCTAATAATCACACTTTTCGAACAACAGAGAATACATCTTCAAACATCTGTGAGGGCTTTGGCTCAATATGGGATCTTACAATCTAATTTGAGCATAATGTGGAAAGTTGAAAGTACTATTGCTGTTATACATTTTTCAACAGTTTTTCCCGAGCGCTTCGCGAGCAGCCATTATCGGTATAGGTGATGATTGCGAATACACTTATGACGAAAAGAGCAATCTAAAAGGCGCTTGTAAGTCCTTCACCCCTTTTGCTGTACCTACCGGGGAGGTCTAATATCACCTCCCTGCACCTATACTCTCCCTTCCTCCCATTCCCCATTGCTGGAAGCTGTTCGTCTGGATTTTCATTCCAAATTAGTAAAAATATACGATGGTTGTAAAGTGTTCGCATAGGCGTACCATACATTATCATTTGGATATCAGGTAGAAAACATTGCCCATTTTATGTAATTAATGCAGATCTTTCAGGTCCTCTTATACAGGTATCTGCTAGCCTAAGAATAAGATGCCCTTTGTATAAAGCACAATGAAGGCATAGGCGTAGAAAGCTGTTCAGGACTTGGGCGCTGAGTCTTGTTTCTGACCGCCGTCCTGGAGGAGGGAAGGGGAGTGGTTACCCCCCCCCCTCTGGAAATTTTTTTGATACTTGAGGGTCCATAGATGCAATTTGATGCATCATTTGGACAAATTTGAAGGTAAATTACTGAAAAATTTTGACATTTCTTTGCTCTTTGGAAATTTTTTGATATTTGAGGGTCCTTAGATGCAAGCGGGTGCATCATTTTTGATAAATTTTAAGGTAAATTACTACAAATTGTTTATTTTCCTTAGCCCTATGGAAAATTTTTGGATATTTTTGGGTCCTTCGAACCAATTTGCGTGCGTTATTTTGGACAAATTTAAGATAAATTACTGCAAATTTTTGACTTTTTTACAGAAGAGACAAATAAGGGGTTTCCGTGCTTGGAAAGTAGGGGGCTGAAGCATACTTCCGTCCCCACAAATTTCGCTTTCGGGACCGGAGCCAACCCCCCCCCCACTTCCTATGCCCTTGAACGAAGGAAAGGAATTTTTTCGTAATAACCCAAGAATGTTTCTGTAACTCACGCACGTGTTTTTGCATAAAAACTTTCCCCGAATAGAAGAAAGTAAAATAGCCAAGGGGCTTCAGGAGGTTGTTAACAACTTATCCTTCTCGTAGACAATATACTCTCCTCTTTTACCTTTAACGGTACCAAAAATTAGAATTCACTAAATTATGGAAATCTTCCATCTTTGTATGATTAGTTCAACAAACATCCCAAAGATAGCACCATTTTACATATAAGCAACCTTAATCAACAAAAAATTTCTCAAAGGGGAGGGGACACCCCGTTCCCTTAGCCCCTTCCCAGGACGGCACCTTTTTGTAGTGACAAAGGAAGGATCCCAACTGCTGTATACAGATACAGGGACGCATAAAAAGTGCAATTGACGCAGACATGGGTGACTGATGTGGCATTACGACATTACTGTGGTGCCCCGCCCCCAAATCACCAAACCTGGCCTCACCACTGGTTCTTTGAGCCTACCGTTCTTCAATTCGTGAAGCCATACGTATTGCATTTACAGTATCACGTTAAAAATGGAAAATGCTTCAGAACATTTTTTTATCATCTTTCATCTATTAAAGTAGCGTCAAACAACAGAGATGTCTAAAAGCCTATATGTCTAAATAAAAATACACAGGAAGATGTAGGCCTAATTAGTCCCTAGTAATAAATGGCAAAATTTATGTAGACAGTGGTGAAATTACCCCTCTCCAGTCCCCTCATGGGCTCATTAGGCTGTCTTAAGGTAATGTGGCCCAGGTTGTGAACTTCAAGACTGTGTTACAGCAGCGTTTCGTTGAAGAAAGCTATGAAAATGTCTTAAGAAGGCGAAAGTCAATAAGTTGCAACATGAACGACTTGGCTTGATTCCAATATTTCGAGCAGTGTTGCAACATTTTACGATCAAATTAGCCCTTTTGATTCAATGTTATGACGAAACAGGGTAATCCCCGATTGTGCGACAGGAAAGCGGTCGATAATCACGCAGTAGTAATATTAATCCCCTATCATGGGCTTATTTAGCTACTCCAGGGTAATTTGTCCCCAGGTGATGCTCGTAACTGCATGTGTTAGTGAGTATGATTGAGTTGAAGAAAGCTTCTACTGCCATTGTGCTTGGTGCTCAGCATAAGCAATGGAGTAGGGAAAACAAGCCAGTGCGCCACAACTGGAAAAAAGGCCGTGGTCGGCTCGACTTAGACCAATTGGTTAGAAACTGGGCCGTAAAACCCCATCTAACTAACTAACTGTAGTCGTCTGCTAGTCTTATTCCTCAGTGTTTAAAGGGGAATGATCCTATTTCAGGACTGGATCCTATCGATCATGTGATAGTATTTTTGTTACGTATTTGTTAAATGCATCCACAATAACTCGCGTTACCCCAATAGCCTCTAATGGTAAGGGGTCCACAATCAACGTTCCAATGGGGGAACCTGGGTGAACAGCCCTCAGGTACTAAAGAAATTGGGGAATGAAGAATTACGCAATGTAAGTCAAATTTTGACTATCTTCCGATTACCTTAATGCGCACTAAAGAGATTTCAAATGTAACCGTTAGACCGTTTTGTACTTCAATAGTAGCAGACGGAAGTTCTCTTTGATGCTGGAAGGGGTTTGCCTTGTAGGTGGGAGGCAGTAGGATAGTATAGGTCGCATTGGACTTTAAAAGACTTCTGCCACTCAAGCTGTCCTACAGGTCGTAGTATTGAGAAAGACGACATTGGAAACCCGAAAACTTGCATTTTTGGAAATATTTTAACGTTTTCCATGATAGCACATTTATACAGTTATGATATAACCGTTATCTGCAATTATCACTTTTGTCAGAATATTATGTCTACGGACAGCAAAGACAAACCAAATTCGAGGAAAAAGTGGCGGAATAATTTTTAATCATGTCCCAGGCTTTGCTTACAATTTTCGTTGCCACTGATGGGTGTGTAACTTCCCTCATCAGGAAATTTGTAAACGTTAAACACTGTTAGATGCGATTTCCTTGCATCTGGCATAAAAAGAATTCACAAACTTTGTAGTGGACGCGAGGAGAGAATTTTAGACCTACTCGAATTGTTGACTTGATTTTATCTCCTTTTTATGTGAACTAATGTGAGAGCTCGGCAAGAGAAAACCTTTTGGAATCTTTTAACGCCTCCGTTTAAATTTAATATCTATTTTATTTTCGAAACGCCCCCTAAAGCTTCCTTACTGCACATCCCCCGCCCCCTTGAGTTGCCAAAAGGCTCCTAGGGAGCGATATTAAACGCCCACGTTGGGAACCACTGCTTGCAAGGTAAGATGAAAGACGACAAGCCTCATTAGTACCCCGTGTCATTAGTCCCCCTTTTCATTATGGTTAGGGATTAGGGTTAGGTTAGGGTTAGGTTTAGGGGGTTAGGTTTAGAGGGTTAGGTTAGGATTAGAGGGTTAGGGTTATGAGACGGGGGACCAATGAGACGGGGGACCAATGAGATGGGGGACCAATGAGACGGGGGACCAATGAGACGGGGGATTATAGACATTATCCCGTGCCGGTGTTCACTTTGAATTATATAAGCACATTGTAGCTGTACTTAGTGATCTTCTGAATTGACTACATTTTTTTACTTATTTGAAGATTTGAGCTTCTTAGCAGTCTTTTCATGGGCAGACATAATCTTTCTCGGGACCCTCTTTCTCTTCATTCTGGCAACAGTTTCCATGGTTTCTGGGCTTCATCTAGTTTTTGTCTTCTGACCTGCTTTAGTCCAAGGGATATTGCATTCATATCACTTTCTTTGATAGTTTTGTCTAATCTTGTCTGGGCTTCCTCTAAGAGACTTTTAGCCCTTACAAATTCTAAGTCATCCTCTTTTTCTTTTTGTTTAAGTCAATTTTTGTTTTCTGATAGAGACTTAAGCTGGTCCTCTGTTTCTTTTTGCAGTTGTTACTTTTCTATTTGTTCCTGTGCATTTTTTTTCTTTTTCCTGTTTCTCTGCTTCTTTCTTTTCTCTTTCTTCCCTTAATTTTTGTACATACACTGAATGTGCTGCCAGGCATGATGATAGTATTGCCCTGAATACCTTGACTAAATATGGTTCTCCCCCACTGGCTTTCATACCATCTTTGGTGTGTCTTAGTGCATTGATTGTGTCATCACTCAGTTTAACTCTCTCCTTTGTCACTATTCTCTTGTCCTCTGAAAGACGTCTTTCTGTGTCAGCATTCCCATGTGCAAGTGGCAATGCCCACTTCACAACATTACTAAATACTGGGAATTTTGGCTTTCCTCTTATATCCTTCATTTCAAAAACTTGGGCTCAGTAATTATCAACTTGAAATTCTGACTGTTCTCTGTCAATATTAACCTCAGGAATATTTTCCAACAGTATTACTGTTGCGACATTTGATGATGGAATTGACCTTTCTGATTCAATGTTATGACGAAACAGGGGAAATCCCCAATTGTGCAACAGGAAAGCGGATCGATAACCATTAGTGGCTCGCCAAAGCAGCACAACGGGGCAAGTTACCCCCTTGAAAGTTTCCAAAGCATGGTCTTCAATTTTTTAAAAATAACGTTATTCGATATGACTTAAACTAAAAGGACTTCTTTATTTGGGTAATATATCCATTCTATCTCACAAACAGACAAATGTCATGTGATAGCCTATTATTTGACGTAATTGTTAAGTATGTATTTCGTAATAATGTAAAATTTCAACCTATATTCACTGGGTCATTCTATCACTGATCATATGAATTAACATGGTTTGAGTCGTCATATAATTTCAATTTATAATCAGGCTCGTGTGCAGCTCCTTCAATGGGGGAGATTCAAGTTTGCGATAAAGAAAATGATAAAATGTCACATTGTCCTATAGGGAAGCCATATCAGTTGGCACGTATATTAAGAAAATTTCCTTTGCTAAAAGTGTCTCCTATACAGCCATTGCTAGGAACTCAAGTTGTAACCTGCTCCATGAAATTTATCTTGTTTTGTACTTCATGTGTCAAAAATGTTGACTTCCCGAAAAGGGTGAACAAGAAAACGTTTATGTGATTAAAATCACTTAACCACCGATGCTGGTGAACCTTCGGCTAGTGAGACTATTTGGTCCGGCCAGGAAGGCAATTTATAAACGTCATTTCAGTGACACTTGAAAGTCATTTTGTAATGACTTTATCCATCATTATGGGCATGTAGGCTCAATACGCTGCGTGATGTTGCTTCTGGTGAAGTACTCATGTTACACAATGCAGCATGAATGTCTTTATAGGCATGAATCAAACTCATCTAACTATGGGAACCATGCGAAGTTTATTTAGTTTCCACCGTATCAATCCCGGTGGATTACATGGATTTACCCTCGCCCTCCCTTGGGTGGGATTAAAAGTAAAGAATTGAATAACTTTGCAATATAATGCGAAGATTATATAAAGATTAATAAAGTGACCTAACCACGATATTTTTCGGCGCGCTTCGAGCGCTCTTTTCAGTTGCTCGATTGCTATTATAATATTTCGAATATTACGCGTCCTGCAATAAGTGCGAGCTAAGATATTTAAAACAAATGATCACTTTGTGATATCAGCCATCTGATTAGCTTCACGCATCATAATGTCATTTACAAAAAGTGCAACGGTAATGTTAAGGCCTG
>WURT03003969.1:0-15186 GCA_009936505.3 Holothuria glaberrima
ACTAGTGAGAAAAATAAGAGGAGATCTGTAAGATTTAGCAAAATTTTGAAAATAAACATGGGGCGACTGCCTTCCGAGTCCCTTTAATTATATAACACTTTCAAAATCAATGAAATGTTATGGATAGTTCTCACAGAGACAAAGCCATGGGCGTCCTTAGTACAGAGCCTGCTAGGGCCCGCCATTTCTATTGGAGGCTGGCCTAAGCTTAGTGTGGTCAGCGAAGCCTGAAACCGCCAGCGCGTTGAAGGCTGGGGACCGCGCCGGATTTTCTAAAATTTGAATGGTTTTTGCAGCAATTCTGGACAATTTCTAGAGAAAATTCTGCTTCACCAAGTTATTATTTGCAATGGTAAAGAAACTTAGTAATATGATTACAAATTTAAAAGAGTAAATGCAGATCAATTTTACGTAGATGGGATAGTTGGTGAGGAAAAGTGAACAATGTCAGGGATGATTGCAAGGAATATGGTACTAGTAATTTACTCTATCTTACAAGATGTAATAACTAGGCAATTCCACTGAAGTTTTCCGACGAACGACAATACAATCGTGACACTTATTTATGTTATGATCACTCAAAGCACGGCGAAACATTTATTGAGAATTGCGATTCGCTTTACACGGGCAGGTTTCTAAACTGTGTATCATGCAATGACTATAGCCTAATGATGCGTGTATTGCGTGTATTGATCAAACAAAATTCTCTAATAGCAATTTCTCCTTGCGGCCTCCCTACCTTTGAGCTCTAGCTGACACTATTTTATTTAAATTTCATTGCGGGTGCAGCAAGCGCGCCAAGAACTTGAAATTTTCTGGCATGTTTATGTACCTTTATATGCATTTTCCTTTCCCTTACATTGCAAAATTTACCACTATATTAAAAATTTCCTCAGTTTTCCTTTGGTTTCGCCTCCTTTCGTTCATCTTTTTATATTATTGAAGGTCCGTGCGGTCCCACTTATCCCCACCCCACCCCCGAATCCTGTATGATTAGATCTTGTCAAATGAAGCTCAGTATGTATCATTCCAACCAACATACATTAATGCCTCGTGCTCCCCTTCTTGCTTTCTTTCGAATGATCATCTGAATATACTGTTTCAATTACAGGCAAACACAAAGGTGCACCAACATTTTCACCTCAGGTGGATTGGGTAATAATAAATAAACAGTAACAGGGCAGATCATACAGACGGGAACAGGTTGTGAGGTAAAAGCAAAAATCGAGGTTACGTCATAATTATTTCCAAACCCCCTTTTGTACAAGATGGTGTCACTTCAAGTATACATTTCAAAGTATCTTTTGTAAATTATTACGACCATATCAAATAGTAATTCCTGAAAACATTTTAAAAATAATTTGAAAAGCAAATTTGGGTATTATCAAATGTATATCAACGGTAACAAGAACTACTTTGATTGATGTAAATTGAATAAAGGGACTATACTTCACAGAAAGTGTCATTTACCTCTGCACACTATAGAAACCAAGCTGAAAGCAGTACAGTCATGCATACATGATAGCCTAGGCCTACAACGCGTTATCCGACAGTACAGTATAGTGTAGTAAATACGACCAACCGGTATTACATGACTAACGTTACTGCACTTCACTTCCTACGCCGGAAAAGGCCATCGTCTTAACTCTTCTTTTGCAGAAAATAACCAATTAAATTTACAAATTACAGGGAGAGTTAGTACTATTTTAGGATAGTCCGTAGGTACCGTAGTTAATAAAACTCAAACCTAGGTCTTACAAAAAAGTGCAAACATGTTAACCTCGAAAGTCATCGCAGTAGCCAAGTCTTCTGTAGGCCAACATTTGAGACGTTCGACGTTAAGGTGAGAATCCCATCACTAACCGGCAAGATCTGGGACAAGAATGAAATCAAGTGACTTCTTTCTCTAGTTTCCAAATGGACTACGGCTATTGTTAGGCTTACATAGCAATAGGCTAGGTCAGTACAGTATTACTTAGGCCTAGGCTAGAACTGTAGTGTAGGGCCTACAGTATTAGGCCTACTGTGTTAGAATCATGAAGTAAGTTACTCCAGCATGGTCACCGACCTGAATGTCACCTTCACTCTGATGCCGAGTTGGGTAGACACAGGCTTAGCCTAGGCTAGGACTCCAAGTTTTCTTGGACCCCTCACATAAATAATGTAGCTGCTAAAGCAACTAGGCTAGGTCTTTAAATTTCCTAGCCTATCCCGTAACTAACATGGCTATTTTTCCCATCTAGGCCTAGCCTATGTACGTCCTCAACTAGAGTATGCCTCCCAAGTTTGGTCTCCTCAAACTACCACTGGCAGACAAAAGAAACTTAGGGCCAGTAGGTTTGTCACTGACACTGGACGCTTCAAGAGAACTGAAAGCATTACTGACATTGTGTCATTTTTAAAATGGCCCACTCTTGAATTCAGACATAATATTACCGATCTTTCTACTTGTCACAAAATTTTACGTAATAAATTGGCCGTCCCTACTCAGAATATTTTGTCTCCCATTCCAGTCGTACTACCACAAACTCACAGTCTTTCAAAAATATTACTTGTAGTGTTGGTGCATTTGGAAAATCATTCTTCCCAAGAACCGTATTCAGTTGGAACAAGCTCCCTCAGGACATAGCCCAACTGGATAATGAGACCACTTTCAAGTCCAGCTAGAGTGCATTGGAGTATTCTTAAGAAGAAGAGGGTCTGTCTTTTTTCCAGTTTGAATAAATGGGGAAATTTGTTCGTTTAAATTTGATATGAATCCAATGACAATGTAGCTTTGCTTTGGCCTAGCCTAGCCATAGGCTATTGCCAAAATGAAATATCCTTACTTCGGTGACAAAATAGTGATAGCCTAATATCGATATTAATACATTGGCCACAGTTTGTTATTCACCTCATGGCTGCATTGACAACTCGCAACTTGCAATTAACAATCTGCACAATGATTTGTGTGAAGGTGCATTGAACTCTTCCAAGGAGTAACTACTGTGACGAAGAACCCCACCACAGTCGAAAAACACCTTCTGGAAAATGGGGATATGAATCACCGTGGCCACAGTCACCCAAGATTGTTATTTGAGAACAAGTCAACATGTATTTAGTACTAATATTTTTTGAAAAATGTTCAAGCCCACAGAGCCTCCAGTTTTGAGTGGAGGAGCAGGGACAGTAGCTGTTTATAGATTTGTGTTATTTGCATTTTGCAACACATGACAATTATGTGTGGTCTGTTAACATACTTGAAAAATGTCCAAGTCCACCAGCCTCTAGTTTTGAGTGGAGGTGCAGTCAACATTTATGAATTTGTTTAATATTTTGCAACAAATTACGTATGTGTGATTTGTATTAATGTTTCCACAGGCCTTGAATTTTGAGGAATGTGAGTGTGATCGCACACCATCTCCTCAAATCACTGTGAGACTTGTGATTTTTTGCACACCCAGATAAAGAATGGAAACTCAGATAAATCTATTTAAGTTTAAAATAAAACAGCACACTTACTGTACTCTACCACACTCCTTAATTTTCTGAAGAGTAGGGTTGGGCAGTATACCAGTATTCACTCAAATACCAGTACTTGCTGTTCTGGCAATTTAAATACCAAAGATATTTGTGTGAGAACTGTTACCAGTTCTTACTAAAATTACCAGTAGGCCTACTTCTTTTTTTATTCCAAACAATAAATGTAAGTACCACTGGTTTTCTGTTATGATGTATGATGAATAAAATATTTTACACAGATATCCCATCCTTTAAACTAAAATCAACCCACTGCCTCTTCCATGTCAACTCCCAAATTGGCCCCCAAATTTTAATTCTGCACACACTTAAGTATGATACTGATACGTACAGTATTAAACACTATACAACAGTACACGGCCACAGAGCAGATCAGCATTTGGAGTTCATGATATAATGCCAACTAAGAGTTGGGGCAGGTACTGTTTGCAATACTGGTTCTCTGTAATCAGTGGTACTGCCCAACCCTACTTAAGAGTGATTTGTTGCAAACCCGGAAAATCTAAAACTCAAGACCTTTGTCCACCGAGCCTCTAGTTTTGAATAAAGAGGCAGTAACAGTTATAGACAATGTTTATAAATTTGTGTTTTTTGCAACACAACAATTAAGTGATTTGTATTAATGGACCCAAGTTTTCAAGCCTCCTGTCTTCAGTGGAGGTGCAGTCACAGTGGACCATTTGTGAATGTAGATTAGTTTGTTACTTTGTTCATTTCACTGTGACTGCGCCTCAGGATGCAAGGTTAGGTTTATTATTGCCGGGGTATTCTATAGTTGTGTCGTATGTAGACTTACTACATGCTGCTTGTAGGGTGTTTTGGAGTTGACTTAATTGTTCCTGTCATGACGAGAGGTGAACGTATGTAATGCAAGGCCTGAGCTTCGTTTAAAACTTGAAAATATTGACACCCCCAGTTTTGATTTGGAATGCTCATACTGTACCTGTCATACTGTAAGTGATAGGTCAGTGTTTATGAATATCTATGCACAATATTGATATTTTATCAGTATTCTAACTGTGTGGCATATTGCCAATATTTTCTATAATATTGTATTTTCTATATACTAGGGGCAGGCCTATCCTGAGTCAATCACTTATGGAACATTGTGACAATAAATACATAAAAACAGTTTATTAAGGAATGAAACTTTGCAGTAATAAATTTGCTATTTGTGTCTGCCTTATTGTACTATATTTGGTATCACCTGGACTGAGTAATCTATAGAAAATAAATTCTGAACTGAAGGTCTCAAGACATACAATATCACAGTTTTTATGAAGGAATCTTGAGTCAATCAGTCTACAGAAAAGTTGCCCGCCAGGTGGACGTGTATTGCTCCTGCAGCCACACTGACCGCACAATACCAACGTCCGCGAACTTTTGCAAGAATTCTTCAAACTGCGTAAAAACTGTACGCTATTAACTATTTATATATAGGATCACAAACAAAAATTATAAATATTCAATGATAAAGACGACTAAAGCAATTCTGATTACCATGCTGTTTCGAACGACAAAGGTCAATGGGGTTTTAGTGTGTGATTTTGTTCGCTTCAAGCTCACACAGTGTAGTACCATTGACTTACTCTTATTTAAGAGTGAACGTTGCAGCTGAAGACTTTTCGTGCAATATGAACATTCATATATTGAAACCAATCAACAGTCAAGATGTAAAATCAAATTGGGCTCATGAATATAGCAAAAGTGGATGATCTCTGTTATTGTTCGCAGGTGTTTAGAGTATGTACGTCAAAAGAGGAGTATATATTCAACATCTGCTATGAAGGTAAACAGAAAAGGAGCAAGCAAAATGCAATCAATTGTATACAGTACCACATTTAAGAATAAAAATGTTAATAAACAAAGAGAATGTTGACTTTTCTATCAAAAAGTTTTATTGCAAGCTGCATCAAAGTCATTTTGTTCACTGTTTTGATAATGTTTGCACATATCTGTTTTCAAATGCTGAAACTTGAACTGTGAGTAATTTTTGATAAAAACATAATAAGGCAAATGTACTTGTTTTGATGTTGTTTGCAGAATATGCATTGCATGTCATGCTTATAAATGTTGGAATCAGTTCAAGCCTACAGACCTGTACATGCTGCACTAGTGTTTAGTATGCAGTGATCAATCGACCCGTGATTTCAGGTACCCACTATACTGTACTCTGGACATGTCCCTATTACATGAAGACATCAGTAGTCTAGGGATACTCTCATCTAGTTTCCTAAACATGTCCAATATATGATTCATACATGCGATCCTATTTTGTTTTGTGCAACATTCTACCACCCTGCTATTAAATCTTGTTGCTGGGACATTCACACAATATGCTAAGGCAACCATCACTACAAGGCAGTGGATGTTCAATTGTGACATTTGTCAAATGCTATGGTTACATTCATACACATGTATACTGTATGTGTTTGTAGCAACAATTAAGTGCTCAAGGTATGCTGATGCATGTTACTTTCAAAGTATATGCAGGAAAAAAGTTCAGCTTATTGGCTATACATGTAGCCTAGGCCTTGTTTGGAGGACAAAGTTCATGGAAGAACTAGACCCAGGTACCATGGGCTAGCCCAATACTACTGTAACTTTGCAGGGCTGCCGACTTCGTCCTAGGACCCAGGCAAACTCAGTGCCAAGCTAGTCCTTAAACAGGACAGTGTATAGTGAGTATACTGTAGGTTGAGTCAGTTTGTACCTTTAGTCTGTCACTATGTACAAAATGTACTGCACATACAGTACTCTATTCGCAGTGCATTGTGACTGGCTTATGGTACTCTACCACCATGCTACCACATTAATGGTAGAACCTTCTTTGCACCATGGTCCTTGCCTAGCCTACACAAAATTTCTAGTCATTGGCTGGTCTGCTAGTAGGTTGGCATTCCTCACAGCTTCAAAATTCACTTTTGAATTTTCCATTCAAAATCTTTGTCATTGCATCTATGTTTCATGACCAGTCCTTCTTGAAATTGAGGGGAACAAGAAGATGCAATTGGAAAGTAAAAATTAACCTTAACACTAAGTACTGTAAGTTACACCACTTTTTGAGTGCCCATGCAGCCACACAACCTAGTTAAATTTAAAAAGATACACGTACAACGAGGTCAGCATGCAAAAGGGCTAGTACGTAGGTATTGGGGATGCAAGTTGTTTGACTTTGGAGATAAGTTTTGAATAGTTAAAGGTACATCTGCCTCACTACAGTGTATTTTGAGTTTGAAATGTGAAATGAGGGAAATTTGAAAATACAGGAAATTCTGAAGTTTATTTGAGAAAATTGGAAAATCAAATTGAAGAAAGCACTGCTGTATATTTGACAAGCTGTTCGGAAAAAATGGCTGACCTTCGTGGACAAATTACAGAGGGACTTCTGTGATTTCATGCCCTACAGTAGGACATATCTGACCTGTATGAATGCATATTTTTCTAAAGTACTGTATACCTATATAATGATTTGGGATTGTTTTTGGAGCATTCAAATGAAACTGGTATGTTTAAAGAACGATCAGTTAATGCTTTATTTTACAACCAAACCTTAACTGGGTACCTTTACAGTGTAAGTAGGACAAGTTGAACAAGGTGTGCGTAGCATAGAGTCCTGTTCAAGGGTTAGTTTCATGTTAACTTATGCCCAGACCAACTCAGCTCCATGCCACCTTCTTTTCTTCTTCTCTTGAAAGTGGTGACACATCCACATGGAGATTCATTTACCCCAAATGCATCAGAGGATTTAAAGTTAAAACTAAATTTGCTTTCCAGCAAAAGGGATTAGGTCCTTTCTGTAGGTATGAATAGGGGCATCAATGATACAAGCCGGAGGGGAGACTGTTCTTAATAGTTTGGGGTAGGGTGCTGAATTCATAACAATTTGTTCTGGCATACCAGTGACAGAATTGAAGATCATTTATGAGACAGGTCTTGAGAGTACTGTAGGGTGCTGAAAGCAACTAATACTGTAGGAATAAGAACCTTGTTAAAACCACCTACAGAAAAAAAAAATCAACTTTGCCTTCATTGCTCAGCTGTTAAAAGGGGCCAAGTCAAGCTCCTTTAGAAGACCAGTCATAAATCATGGATTTCTAGAAAAGTCAGATGCAGTGAACCTAGCCATCCTTCTCAAGATACAGTACCACTGAATTTTCCCATGCTGTACATATTACGTGATGATGGTCCCAGGCAGTACTTGCATATCTCAAATAATGGGCGGTGAAGTCCATTTCAAGCCACCAGCCTCACATCTTTAGGGTTAGGGTGCAAAAAAAAAAACCAGATACAGCCTTAAGCCTTAAAATTTTCCACGTAATGAAATTCATTCAAATTTTTTCTTTGAAATGCTCACTATAAACTTTTGTAGCATTTATCTTTCTTTGCCATTTAAGTTTCTTAAAGTACCTAAATATTGACTGCATACTGTAAAGCTGTAGTATGTGTTACATACAAAATTACAGTACAGTCAGTGCCTGTCTGTGTACAATGTTGACAACCATCATTTCTTTTCTGCACCCAGTATTACCTTTGTATACAAACCGTATTGTGTATAATTCTCTACAGATGCTAACAATGTTCATTATGTATAGGCAATGTGTACAGTTAAGTACTGCATATGCATTTAAATGCAAAATGCAGGCAGTGTGCAGGTATAGTAATTGATGACAGCCATATACACTAATTATTACAAAACAAATGGACTGCATGACTGTTACTGTAAGCTTAAGAACTGCATGTTAATTGCTGTAAACAGTGCTGTACTGTATTAGGACATGTACAATACATATCTTTAATTTAGTATGGTGCCTTCACATGAAATTTTGAAGTGATATGATACAATATTTTTAAATGGTTTTACAGTACCTGTCCTATACTCCAGCTAGCAAATTGGTGGTCATCCTAGGCCTCTTCTCAGGTCCTTTATGCAAGGGGTTGTGTTTAAGTTGTGTTTGGTCAGTTACTTTACAAGGCTATTTCAAGAAACCTTCAGTGCTACAGCAATGTTACATAATGGAAGTGATTACTGATCAATGTTTTCTATTTAAACCTTATCAAATGTGGCAAGATTACTGGATTAAAATTTATTTATAGCATTTGAACTTTGCACTGTACAGTACAGCTGTGTACATGAAGTAGCCTTGTGGGCATCTTTTGCAAAATGTTTTGCAAAATCCATGGATTGCAATGTACATCACTCAATGCACACTGTCAGCTACCTTTGATGCATACAGGCTGTATCATTTTTCATAATAAAGTTCAGTACACAAAGAATGCACACACTAGGCAATTATAAGGGATGATGCTGCAGTGTGGTAAGGGTGACCAGATCTCAACATTACACCAGAATTCATTCACTTGATATTTTTGTTCAGAATCACCTACAGTATTTGGTTTACAGAAAGCAAGCATGCAAACTGGAGACATGCTAAAACAATAAAAAAATGCAACAGATAAAATTCTACAAGGACACAATGAGTCAGACATAGAAAAGTGACCCTACAGTACAGTACTCTATGATAATGTGTCAACCACAGCTAGTGAAATTTCTTAGTCGTTCATGGAGGTCTAGGGCTCAAAGAAAAATCCAGATATATTCTTTGTTTCAGTTGAGAAGTTGACAGCTGATACCAAGTTTTAAAATTCTTTTTGAGGTTTTTCAAAGGAGTGATGTTCCGTAGTGCACAACACAATAACAGTGAACAAATTGCGGACTACTTCCGTAATTGGTGACTGGAATTCAGCCAACCACTTCAATCCAAATCCCTTTGCTGTAAGGTTGTGGGTAACAAGTCTGTGTTTGCTCCAAGGAAATCTTAGGAAATTACATTCATAACCATTAGAAAATTCCGGCAATATTTCAGTTTTTGCAAGGATGGAAGGCACTAAAATGTTAGGGTGCAGGAAAAGAGGTCCCTCCATGCTGCTGTACCGTGCATTAATAGTTGTATGTTGCAACAGGTTGTCCATCTCATTCCAATCTACTGTGAAGTACTGTGTTCTATATACTGTGCTGTTGTGTTCTTAACAATACTGAGCAGATGCTGAGTATTGTGCGATAGTGGGAAATGTCACAGGGATGATTCACTGTAGAATTACCCAAAAGGTGGGGGGGGGGAGGGAAAGTAAAGAGTTAGGCAGTCATAGGAAACCCATTTTACCACACTGCCTGGTTGGCTTAGTGGACTTGGACCAGTTGTAGAGCAGTGTTACAGTTGGCTTGAATCTGTGACCAGCTTATGTATACCTGTACATAACAGGCCTTTGAATTTTGAGGCGTGCGAGTGCGATCGCACACCATCACTCGCCTCATATCACTGTGAGGGGTGCGATTTTTTGCACACCTAAACAAAGAATGTGAACTCAGGAAAATCTATTAAAATTTAATAAAACAGTACACCTAACACTCTCCTTAATTTCCTGAGGAGTGTAATTTGTAGCCCACCTGGAAAATCTAAAACTAAAGGCCTGACATAACAATCAGTACTGTATTGTAAGGATATGACAAGTAACCGATATAACTGATACTGAAATTTCAGTTCCTAAGATCGACCGATAAAAATTGGTCCAACAATTAAGAATAGCTTGTAGGGATAAGCTCAGTGTTGAGTGTGGACATACAGTACCAGCTGTGTCTGTGTGCAGATCAGCTGTGTAGTTTGGTCTGGAGGTACTGTGTCAAATATGAAATGTCAGATTGGTAGTTGTTTATGCAGGTGCGGTGCGGTACTAGTATTTGGAGTAGTTATTGTCCAGTACATATGCAGTGTTGCACATGGTACTGTAGATAAGAATATACTTGCTTTCATATTTTTTAAACTTGCATCCTTCATCTTTTATTTTCAGGGCAACTGTCAGCGGAAGCCAGATTCAACATAGAAGGAAGGCTAGTGCAGCTGAAACAAAATCAAGTCCAGATACAAAGCCTGATGGGGTATGACAATGGCAGCACTAGATATTGTATTGTACTGTACATATTATACTGTACTGCAGGGACTGTGTGTCTGGTCTAGTGGTAGAGCATCCGCCTCTCACTCGGGAGGCCCGGGTTCGATTCCCAGGTCAAGTCACACCAAAGAATTAAAAAATGGAACCTTCTGCTGTTGTGTGATGCTCCGCATAAGCAATGGAGTAAGGGAAAACAAGCCAGTGAGCCACAACTGGAAAAAAGGCTGTGGCAGGCTCGACTTGAACCAGTTGGTTGGAAACTGGGCCGCTAAACCTCATCTAACTAACTGTACTGTACTGCATTGTACTGTACTGAACTGCATTGTGGGGTACTGTACTGCACTGCATTGTACTGTACTGTACTTCACTGCATTGTACAGTGCTTTACTGCTCTGCATACCGTACTGCAGTGTGTGGCATAGTACTGCATTGTGTGGTACTGCACTGCATTTTGTGGTACTGCACTGCATTTTGTGGAACTGTACTGCATTGTGTGGTACTTAACTGTACAGCACTGTTCAGTGCTTAACCATGCTCTTAGCATATTTTTACAGACCGACTGCATTGTCAAGTGGTTAGAGCATCCAAATTGCAGCTGGAAGGTCTGGGGTTCAAATCCTGGCCGGGTCATACCAAAGACTTTAAAAATGGAACCTATTGCCATTGTGCTTGGTGCTCAGCATAAGCAATGGAGTAGGGGAAATTAGCCAGTGAGCCACAACTGGAAAAAAGGCTGTGGCCAGCCCGACTCAAACCAATTGATAACAAACTGAGCTGTAAAACCACATCTAACTAACTAACTACATTTGGTATGTGGATTCTCATGGGTGGAAAAAGTTTAAAATTTGGAAAGCCTCTTCCAG
Source organism: Holothuria glaberrima (assembly GCA_009936505.3). Classification (NCBI taxonomy): domain Eukaryota; kingdom Metazoa; phylum Echinodermata; class Holothuroidea; order Aspidochirotida; family Holothuriidae; genus Holothuria; species Holothuria glaberrima. The sequence goes on from WURT03003969.1 coordinate 11,334, forward strand.
GGAATTAAAAGTATTGTGAGGGAACTAGTTACTTGAAGTACATTATTTTGTGACAAACTTATTATAGGCTGTGAAGTTTTGTGGAAATGGGTTTTGAAATTTTGTCACTTTGTCACACTTTGACTGTCTCTGTTATTGGGTAACAATAGCATTATGTACACCACATTTGTCTGAGCATTTGTTGAAAGTGTGGCATCACTCCTGCCAGAGAAGCTGTCTCCTTAACTGACATTGGCACACACTGTGTACACATACAACCAGTAAGCAATCTAGAGATGAACTACCTTTTTGAACTATGGGATGAGATATTTAACACACTGATCTCAATACCAGTATAAAAGCCAGAGGTTATTAACTATCAAGCAGAGTACTGTAAAACAGGATGGCACACCTTCAGGCTTTGTTGATAAGGTGTGTCATATGGAAAGCCTTTACAATGTATGTCCCAAATTGCTATTTTGTTTCCAGTGTCATAACACTAAGTTGTGTCAATGTATGTGGCAAGTTTGATTTGACCTATGAGACATCATGACTTTTTCAGCAAATTACAGTCTTATATGACGTATTAAAGTTTTTTCTTTTTTCTCTTTAGGAATCCAAGTCATTTGCAATGGGCCTTTTCAGGGGTCATATCAACCCAGAACAGGTCTTCCCCTACCCTGAAGGTAAGATACTATGCATTGGCACTAGGGGTGGGATCAGTAGGTAGGTAGTGAGGGCAATGACACCTACACAGTGTGAAGTAGAGTCAGTTGTCTACCCTTCTTGGTTCTGATTCCACCCACTTTAAGGCTGACCCACTTAATGAATTTAAATTTCAAGGAGGCTTAAAATTTTGTATGTATTCTTGTATGTCACTGCAAAATACAAAAATATGTATTTTTATTTGATTATAGGGAAAAAGAAGGGGTATGGGGAATGTGCCAGAGGAATTCATGTATATTCTCATCTGGTGTGACTTATTTTATTTCTTCACTTAACAGTGTTGTCAGATGAACAAAGACAGAATCTGGAGATGTTGGTAGAACCTACAGAAAAGTTCTTTCAGGTACAATTTTCATGAAAAACTTTGCTTCATGTCTTAAAAATATAAATGAGCAGACCCAACCTGCAGCCCCCTGCATTTAAGTACTAGTACTGTAAAGTGTGTCTACACCCAAGAGAAATCCATCACTTTTCCATTTCATTTGAAAAAAAAATAATTGTAATAATCCAACCTGGATTTTAATGGTAACTCAGATAGCCATCTGATTAGAAGAAATCATTTATAGGTCACATTGCTCTCATCTTCGTCCACATTGTGGTATTTCAGAAAGACTGTCCTCCAAAGTAGGAATTTGAAAACTACCTTTAGCTACTGTATCACCAGCAGGAGGAAAGTCATGGAAACAAAAACATTTTTTTTTTATTTAAAGAAAGATTTAAGCTAACATTTTGTATCCCTTGTATAAAAAAGGAGCTAAGTGTAAGCAATCTGGTGAAGATTAAAGGCTCTACCTATGTGTGGTTCAGGAAGCACAGTATGAGCAATTGGAGTGAATGCTCTTACTACCCATTGTGAACTTGAAGCAAGCAAGCCAGCATAATGGCAGGATGATACCATAGGCTACACTTCTGACATTAGAGTTAAAAGGAATTTTTAAACATTGGCTCCTCTCTTGAAGTCACATGTTTTCTTTACTTCTGAATCCTGAATATGAATTGCACTTGGTTGTGAAAAAGTTACGTTGCCATGGTTTCTTCAACAGGAGGTGAATGATGCCGCCAAGAATGACCAACTTGAGGCTGTAGAGGAACACACTGTACAAGGACTGAGGGAAATGGGGGCCTTTGGACTTCAGGTGCCAGAAGAGATGAATGGTATTGGTCTTTCAAACACACAGGTAATGCAGTAGAATATGGATATATGTGGCATTAGTTGGGAAAACAGTAGTATGTATTGTTCATGTGTAAGCTGAGTTGATACATATAAAGTCCACCTTACATGATATCGGTGAAACCCCTGTGGCATGAGTGTTTTTTTCACCTATATTTATGTTTCTGAGTGTAAGTGCTTGTTCTTGACTATGCTGATGAGAACAGTTTTGTACCTTAGATCCAATATAAGGTTGCCAGAGTTGTGAGGATGACTACAATTTATAAAAGCCCTGGCTGTACTGGAACAAAAGTGAATGGTAGCATCAATGTTATGCTTTAAAGGGGACATGGCATTCCCCCCCCCCCAAAAAAAACAAAGTTGCTCGCAACTCTCTGACCAAACATATTAAGGAATATCCCCAAAGTTCCAAATACAGTTGATAACTGCACTTTGATTGACATTCATTCAAAAAATACAGTTCACGCTAGTTGGTCAATAAAGAAGTGTACAGTCAGCTGTGTTCACAATTAATCTCACACACTGTGTTTGACAATATTGCCTCGAGCAATTTGAACTTGGTGCAGTCTACTGTGGCTCTGGCTAAGAGGTGTAATAAGACAGGAGGTTCAGTTTAAATTGGAGGAGGAGCTAAAAGTAAACTTGGTTGGAGGATTTGCTACTGTCTGGGGTGAGATTAGAGTGCCTTTAAGTATGTATTTTTGCAAGTCATTGTGGTCTTGGTGCAAGAACAGTAACTCCCTAAGTATAGTAAACAAATTTATTTGGGAGACTTCTTTTGCACTAGTGCAAGTTTAAAACAGTACCTACGTTTTCCTCTCAGAAGTATTGAGCATAAGTCATGTTGTACTCTTACAAATACTCAAAACAAGGTGTACTGTATAAAGAAAAAGTTGGGCAAAAATTTCCTTTGGACAGAGAGAAACTTGTTGAGGTCTTAAGATTCTTCCAGCAGGTAACACCATGTCTATCTTTCTTCAGTATGCCAGACTGGTTGAAATTGTTGGCAAGTATGACCTTGGAGTTGGCATCTTCCTTGGAGCACACCAGTCCATTGGTTTTAAGGGTATCCTGCTGTATGGAACACCAGAACAGAAGCAGAAGTACTTACCTAGAGTAGCTACTGGGGAACACTTTGCAGCATTCTGCCTTACAGAGCCATCCAGTGGGTCAGATGCTAGCTCTATCAGAACAAGAGCTGTACTGAGTGATGATGGGAAGCACTACATTTTGAATGGGAGTAAAATATGGTAAGACTATTCATACACCTTGCAAACTGTCTGGAGGCATCTGGGGCCACAAAAAGTTTCACCAAAGGAAATGTTCTTCTATAGTATTGGCTGATATAGGCTCGTTAAAAATGAATGGAAAGTCCCTTGATAAGAATACTTTGCTTAGGGTATATTCAGACGATGCTACATTAAGTGGTATTTGGGAACATGGTAGTCAAAGAGGTTGGTGGTAAAGAAATCAAAGTAATGTAAGCCTGTCTTAGATTCTTCACTGATTTTCAGCTGTCATGGATGATCTAGAAAAAGAAGTAGGCCAAGTTTTTGATTTGTCTGGTTTTCTAGTGACCCATCTTTTTCTTGTTTCAGGATCAGTAATGGTGGCATTGCAGAGGTTTTCACAGTATTTGCACAGACACCAATCCCTACTGAAGACGGTGGGACTATGGAAAAAGTGTCTGCCTTCATTGTGGAGAGATCTTTTGGTGGAGTTACAAGGTAAGGAGTAATAATAATGGTATTTGGGTGGAGTTACTAGGTAAGGAATTATAATAATGGTATTGGGGTGGAATTACTAGGTAAGGAATTATAATAATGGTATTTGGGTGGAGTTACTAGGTAAGGAATTAAAATAATGGTATTTGGGTGGAGTTACAAGGTAAGGAATTATAATAATGGTATTTGGGTGGAGTTACTAGGTAAGGAATTATAATAATGGTATTTGGGTGGAGTTACTAGGTAAGGAATT
>WURT03003980.1:0-33989 GCA_009936505.3 Holothuria glaberrima
ATAGAACATTCAATCTTTCAACTCATGAAATTATTCATACTATTGCACTCATAAACATTCATTATTTGTATACTGTTCAATGCATTTGCGGAAAGTTTGGTAGTTAGCAAACGATTTGTGATATAATGATTGTAATAGATACATTACTCTTACAAATACACCACACCCTACCTCACCTTACACCCTACCTCACCTTACACCCTACCTCACCCTACACCCTACCTCACTCTTTACCTTACAGAAATACATACACGATACACTTTACAGAATTCTATAGATTCAATGCCTTTGGGGTTATTTTTACAACAATTTTCTGAAGTTTTCGAAACCGATTGGGGCATGGTTTAGACGCGCCCTCATAAATTCTTTCAATTTCCTAAACTATTATATGTGGCGTGATGGTGAGTCTGACTGTTTGAATATTCAGAATCTTCCTTAAAGTATAGAAAAGCGCAAAGACTCGTATCTTTGCGAATTTTGTGTTTCTCTATAATCACACCTGCATGGAAGAACAATATTAATTGTAAAACCTTTATTGTAACGTAAAGGGCAATAAGGTTGAAGCGTTGTTGAAGGAAAATAGAATTAAAGTTCAAAGCGAGCGAGGGGCTCGAGAATTCTGATAAGTAACGAAAGTCACCTCACCCCATTGCCTACGGAACTTGCGTAATTACAACACAAACGTCTTCATGCTTATAATCGCTTGATGGAATGCCCCCAGTACCTCGTACAATCATCACTTGCGTAGGAAGCAAATTCCCAACCTCCATAAACAGACACGACACGTAGAGACCAAGCATCAAGCTGTTAACTGCGGATCATGAAGCAATAAAATACCGTTGTGTTGTTCATGATTTACATAATCATACTAATCGTTTCAAAAAGCTATTTTCTTTTTCGGCGCGCTTCGCTCGTTCGGACATCATCATCGGTATAATGACTATTTTATAAATACATGTACAAAGAAAACATGGTTTTGAACCCTAAATTTCTCGGTTATACCCACTCCAGGGCTCCTCTCATACGTTTCCCTTGTAACTAGCTGTTCGTCTGAATTCTCGTTAGGACTTTAAGCCTAAGACGATTTTTGTGGAGCCTGTGTTTGCAGGTTTGGTGTGCTTCCAGTGATTTGGGGGTCAGCTAAAGTAAACTTTATGCAAGTGTCCTCATTTTTTGAGTTACTCAAAAAGTTGTCGGTGGCATTGGACGCTGAATCCTCACCACTGATGTTTCAATGTGGGGGAACCCCCTCCCCCACCCACACACACCTTCATTTTTAATAGCGGCAGAACGTAAAATCTTCGGGTTAGAGAGAGTACATTTTCTGAATTTAGGGTGTCATACAGCATATTTACGGTGGTTAACCTCAAGACCACCATAATTTTCGATTGCTTTGCTTGCGTGCGTGCGATGTTGCAACTGTCTTTACATTTACATGCCACGTACAAAACAGTTTTTGCTTTGCTATTTCTTCACAACCATCCCCGTAATTTAGTCTAATTTCACAAATTATTTCCGTCTAATGAAACTTGTAATGAAAAAATGGTAGTTCATGTTTGGCAAAATCCCTACATATGTTTGTTCCTTGAAAGTTAACTTATCTGATATTTTGCATGTCACTTAAATGACCCTTTGCATAAGAGTTAGATGAAACCCATTCCGCAAAATTATTACAATTTCCAGACATGTAAGCAGTGTCAAGCTTTCCCAAAGATAAAACCATTTTGCATTTACGCAACCTTTCGGTGGAGTTGGCTTGGAGGTTTGAGTATACTGCCTTGTAAACTAGAGGGCCCTGGATCAAATTTCGGTGGAACCATTTGTGGGGACCAGGCTAACTTGTTCGACTTAGCTGTTCGCAGTGATGCTGAGGGGGTTAAAGTGGTGAATTAAAATTGGAAACTTAGTTGTCCGTCTCAAGAAGATATCCAATTTAGGAAGTCGTCCGCTTTGTTCGATTCAGATGCTGTCGAGTAGTGGTTCAAAGCAAGGATATTTCACCACTACGAAACTTTGGAAAGTTGACTAAAGAATGGGGATACTCTCACACCCGTCGGATAGAGACGGTAAAATGGCGGTCCAGGAAACATGCTTGGGAGCGATTAGTTCACGCCTGCGTCGTAAACCTCTGAGCACTAGCCGAAAAGAGAAGGCAAATCACCCTCCGATGCCCATCCATGACCAGTCTGGTATATAGGGTCCTCGATGAGCCAAGTGGTTTTTGACCCACAAACGTTCAACAACAAAAAAAATCATGAAGGATCGGACTCACCCTGATAATGGTTATTTTAATTACTTTCCATCAAATCGCCGTCTTCGTACTATTAAGAGTAACAAGCGTTTTAAGAATAGTCTCTTTCCCAGTATTTGCAAACTTGCTTAAAGGGAAAATGTAGTCACCCCAATTTGGATTAGTGTAGTAGTCTACCCTATTAGATGAATGGCTCTCGAGAACCATGTGACAACATTTTCTCACTAAACCATGAAATTCACGAGGAGTAACCTCTTGGTTTATCTTGCAAATGCAATATTTAAGGCCTTCAATATCATGAAAGATACTTGGTAAAGCAATAAGAGGAAATTTGTGAGATTTAGATGTTATTTCAAATTAAGTTTGGGGCGACTGCTTGTGCCCTTTAATCTTGTACTTTTTTTTTGTCTTTTTTAATTAGGTCACATTTCCTATGTAATATATTGTTGTTTTGAACTGAGAGCTTGAGGAACGTTCTGATTTTTCATATTTTTACTACACATTGACTGGTTTAATAAATTTAATTGATCATGAGCTAAGTGATTAAAAACTCTCAGAGAGGTGGGGTAACCCCCTCACGCTTGGAACTGCAATTTCTAGCAATCTGAGAAGCATCTCGGCAAATAGTCTCGCTGCAGGTCAACTGGTGCTGATGCTTTGCTCTCTGTATAATTACTGAACTACCCACTCAGGCTATGTCAAGCCTCGTAAAGCACTTTACGAGCCTCACACAATGACCCCGAACCCGATAATTACTTTGAAACTTTAAGTAGCTTCAAGATTGCAAAGGAATTTCTTTCAGAGGGACATTTGTAAACCTAGAACATGTCCCCCTAATCCTTGTTAAATCCAGGGTGTTAATCCCAACACACTAAAAGCCATATATACTCGTCAACGTATATTTCTAGTGTGGGGGCATCAAAATTCTCAGTTGGTGACTGCTCTTTGATTGACAGCAAAGTTTGAAATTCAAAAAACGCAGAGAAGCTCACAGTCCACACAATGCAGTGAAAGTGCTTGGATTACAAAATTATAGCCTTGAATTCACCGGGACATGGCCTTGAAGCAATAAAAAAGGTTTGTTTCTGCACAAGGAGGAACTTTAAACAGTTATGGGAGGAGCTACGTACAAGTTGAATAGTTGGGAGAATTGGAACTATCTGGATGACGAGATTTGCCCTTTAAGTCCAGTTTGATAAGATGGATTTTTTACTTTACGTTTAAGTCGAGTGGCCCTCCTTTGAACCTGCTCTAAAATGAACTTGTCCTTTTTCATTAAAGGGACTCCAAGCGTGAGCAACATGGTCAAGGTGGGGTCTTTTAACTGCTTGTAGAAAATAATGCTTATATAATGCTTGTACTGCTAATAAAAATGTTGAAAATAGTTGTTGAAACGGTATAGCTCTGGAATATGCTTTTCAGAATGGCGCGCAGTGCTTCACAAACTTTACAAAAATAGATGCGAGGAAAGTTTCCCGAGCATTTTCTGCAATTTGAGCCCCCTGATGGACAGATAAAGTGACAGTGTTCTTAGTTTCCAAATTGATTTATAAACTATGTCTTTTTGCATGATTTTCACTTAGGCCATATCGGCTCGAGGTGACCAAAAGAGTGATCCGTGAACTCTACACAGTGCACACATTTGAATAAATGTTTGCAAATGTCATTTTCACAAAAAAATGAAAAGACATATATTTTTTCAAAAGCAAAAGTGATGTTTCAAAATTTCAGGCGAGCTTTTCCCAATTTGCACTCTTTGAAAGTGCACATTTTGAAAAAACTGAAGCTCATAAAAAGAATTTCTGGATGCAGCTTAGATTCCATTCGATAGTTTTGGCAATCTGGAGCATTTCTGCCAAACACTTGGTACTCTTTCTATGCCCCATTTGATGTTAGAGCTCGGCTTTGATATCGCCATGTTGGTCTATTTTGAGAACATGCCTGTGCCACCAGATAAAAAGTCGCTGATATCAAAGACACACACTCATCACCCCAAATACATTTTTTGGTCGGATCTATTATTCTGCAAACTACAGACGTGAAATTTGCAGACACCACAAAAATGTTGAACTCAGTAACAGCTAAAATAGTTTAAAAATACCATTTATAGACACTTTCTTATAACAAACTTGTTTAAAGGGGAAGGCAGTCCCTCCAAGTTTATTTTCAAAAATTTTCTAAATCTTACAGATCTCCTCTTATTTTTCTCACAAGTACTTTCATAATGTTCCTGTGTAAAATCATTGAATATATTGAGGGTAAACCAATGAGTACTCTGCATAAATTTAGGAAATAATGTCACATGATTGATAGGAGCCATTCCTGAACTAGTGTACCGGGATACACTACTCAGTCAAATTGTGGGACTAATTTTCCCTTTAAAAAGTAATCGGATTCATAAAGATGATATTTTGACGTTCAGAATCATTTGGCTAATTTTGAATGAAATGTGACTTTTTTTCTTGGTTCGAGCTAGGTTAAAATAAGCTTAACATTTTGTAATAAGCATGAACTTTCTCGTGGTGTCGTGTTGTTGACCAAGGGCGGCGATTTGTTCTCAATATAGGGGGTAGGGGTATGACTCCATTTTCAAATAATTTACTGTGTGAAAAATCAAAGTCAATGGGCGATTTGTCATATATTGGGGGACATATCTCCCGCCTGCGTCAGGCTCCTCCCCCGGGATCGCCGCCCATGCTGCTGACTAAAGGCCTATTACAGCGTTCCATTGGGTCGGTGTAAAACAGATTGTTCAAAATTATGTCTACTTATCTGTACTGCATAAAAAATAACCCCCGTGCACACCGTGATCACCGACCCAATGGAACCAGGGACGGCGGAGACGGGGGGAGGCTGCGGTGGCTAAGCCACCGCCCTTTTTCTGCCGCAGGCATTTTGGGCCGCCTTATGATAAATGATAGGCTTTTATTTTCTTGAACATACAGGGCCTAGCATCCGGGGGACTCAGGGAAGCTGGCCTCCTGGCATCTCCAAATCGAAAATAGAAGTTGTCCTACTTGATAAAAAAATACTGAAATGGTGAGAATTTCACTGTCCAAACTGTGATTTCGAGGCCCAGAAACAAGAAATTGCATGTAAGGGCTTCCTTTCCCCGGACCCCCACTGTGGACGCGTTCTTATGTGAGTTTCTCTTATTGACAAATAAACCCTGTTCCTCCTGAAAGATACACCGCTTGAATACAACAGCATACACGCTGGTTAAAGATAAAAACTGCTATGATTACCTTTAATATTAGCTAGACTCAATGAGCTAGTAAAGAAACTTTTAATTTAAAAGGCACAAGCAATTGCGGCAAACTTATTTTGAAACAACAACTAAATTTTAAGCATCAACTCGATTCCCCTCAACAATCTTTAATATTTTAGAACATAAATATTACATGTTCAATGTAAACCAAGAGTTACTCTGTTCGTAAATTTCAAAACCCAGTGAGAAACATTGTCACATGACTCTGAATAGCCATTTATGAAATAGCATACCCGAGTACACAACTTAAAATTGGGGTTGCTGCACTTTCCTATCAAATCTAACTTCTCATCTTGAAATCTAAATTTGTGTGTAAAGGACCAAATCTTTAAAGTGAAGAATGTCTAGATGCTACATTAAGGTGTAGAATGTGTCATTCCTCCCCCTCCATGGGCATCTGGGATACATTTCGACCAAATATATATTTGCAAAGCCTACACTACGTAGGCTACGGCGCCTGTGGTTCTCCTAGCGACGTATAAGAGCACTAGGGGGAAGCCAGAAACGGCCATGTAGGAGTGTCATGCAGCAGCCGAAACTTCAGTAAATAATAAAAATTCAGATCGTGTAATCACTTTAAGATTTTTCTCAAATGGGTCTCGGAAATTTTGTTAATCAAGTTATCAACAACGGGTCACATGAAACATGGAGCAAGTATGTGCTACATTCTTACACCTGTACAAAAGGCGTGCCATACTCATAGTGTACTTGATATAGCATTGCGCAGCTTGCTTATACCTACACCTTCACGGAAATTTCCTGATTTTAAGGACATTTTCAAGAATAATAGTGGCTTCAAGCAATATCTACCAAGACAAGAAGTTTTATGGTACGCTTTTTCTCCTAGAGTAGGCTCATAATCGAACTTAAAGCGAAGTTTGAGAAAATGGGAGAATATTTTGTAGTTTAAGGAAATTGGATTTTTAAGGTTGGAACTAGTGACTCGCTGCAATACTTCTATTTTCACCTTTTTTTTTTAATTTGAAAGTACTTTTGGATATTTAAGGGACTATAAAATTATTTCAAATAATTTATAAAACCAAAATTCAGTAATATTATTCATGGTTTATGTTTAACGTTGAATGTAGGACTATTAAACAGAAAAATAGAAAACTAATAAAACTTTCAGGAAATTTTGGAATTTACTTTGGATTTGGGCTTCAATTTGTGGAAGTGCTGTAGTACATATAATCTAGCTATTGGCTATGGTTTTGTCTAGCAGTGTGAAAAACTGAAAATACCAGGGTGTACAAAATCTTTCAAAAGTAAGTCTTTGTTACACCATATTTTTCAGTGGTTGACTAGATAGGCACAGGAAAGGTTATTTGATCAAGAGTGATTCTTGGACTTATTTCTCATACCGTGTTTTGTTGTTATTTTTCTGTTTTTATGTTCACCTAACGTTAAGCTAGGCTATACCCTGAATGCACAGTGGGTATTAGCGTCATACTCAAGTCATGTATGGTGTAGGCTACTAAAGTAGTGTAGGCTAGGCCTACAAGGTTACATAACTTAGGCCCTATAGGCTAAGTTAGGCCTATACTATACTATAGTGACATGACCTAATAAGGCCACATTCAAATCTCGTGCATCGATCCAACCAACAACGCGCGTCTGTAGCCGCTGTCACCATAAGTGCGTCAATTTTCGATGCAGTGCGCACACCGCAAGCTCCCATGCAAATGCCCGTGAACCTGTTTATGTTTCAAGCACGCACACGCAAGGAAATGCAGCCTCAAATTTAATGCGCAAACTGCCTACCCTCTGAACTTGTACGGATAGGTCTATCTCTCGGTAGAAAAATTCTGTGGTAAGAATTATAGCTTGCAAAGAAGATCAAGTCTGCCAAAAGATTTGCAGGTACAAACAGATTCACATTCTTTTTCAAAATTAAGGCTTAACTTATAAGTGTACAGTATACTGCGTATTCTGTACCGTAAATCTTGTACATGTAATTTTATCTGTACCACCAAAATGCTTCTTCTTCTGCTCCTATTTCTCTTGATTTGCTTGTGCTTGCACAAAATAACATCAGCCTCCCTATGTCTGCCTCTGAATTTTGTGACTTGGAAGAAGTCACTTCAGACAGATATCTTGTTGTCATTTTTGATAATAAACTGAATTTTAATAAACACATTGAAGAGATCTCAAATAAGGTGACTAGGCTATTAAATTTGTGTCGCTGTAACCTTCACGTGTGTTCTAGGGAAATCACTACTACTGCTCACTACGCCATTATCCTTCCACATTTTGAATATGTGCTTTTACGTGTTGGAACCCAAACACTAATATAGATAAAATTGAAGCAGCTCAGTTCGTTTTAAATTACTATGATTATAGCTCAGGAGCCAATCTTTCAACAGAAATCTCCCAGACTCTTAAATGGCAATCCTTACAGCATCGTAGGTCCTTAGCTGATCTCTGTATGTTTTATAAAATTAGGAATAACCTGGTGAACATTCTGTTCCCTCCTATTATTACCCCTTCTGTCATGCATACTCACTGTTATAACTATATACAGGCCCTGTACTCTGAGGTGTCCAAGTATCAGTTCTTTGTTAGAAGTGTTCGCCTTTGGGATACAGTCCCCCAACAAATACTAATTAAACTGTCTGTTTCATCCTTCTGAGCTGCTACCTCCAAATGGATCCTCCCCTATAGTTAGATCAGAGTGGTAGACCCTTCAACAAACACATGGGTCCTCACCTGGTCAGCTCATTAGGACCCTTGTCTTTTGCTTTTACTTGCACTCGTTACTTTGTGGATTTGTGGTCTTGTATATAAAATGAGCACTTCTGCACTTTTGTGGTGGGTGTGTCTCCCTTGTTGACTTCTCAACTGTTGATTGTTTACTCTGTGATTGCTCTCTTTGGCCTTTTTGGAGTTATTTACTGAAGACTGAAGTTAGTGACCTGAGGTATTGTTACAATACCGTAGGCCTACTGCTGTACTGTTATCATATTGTTGGAATGTTAGGCTGCATTAGTCCACAGGCATTCGTACCATAATAATAATGTGAGTAGCCTAGGCCTAGGGCAGGGCAAACCCCAAGATATGTTTACATAGTACCCACTGGTATGATATCCTTGCCAGTAGTCAGTGCTTTAGACTTGCTTATTCAGAGGCCACTTAACCCTAAGGCCGAGGGAATATAGGTCAAAGAATACCGCCTGGATGATTTTGGAAAACACATGAGGCTTTTTTCATTATTCATTATTCATTATTTTGTAACACTGGTAAAAATAGATAAAACAATATCATGTTTCAGGTGATAACAGTCTATGTATGGTACGCTACATATTATTGTAGCCAGGCCCTATGGGATTTAAAATGAAAGGTACATTCGCTTTACTGAAACAATGTACTCAGCTTAAAAATGGATTTGAACTGTGTATTTATAAGGCTTATAGGATGACAGCAGTGAAGTTTTTATTTTCAGAAAGGGTTTTAAGCAAACCCTGATGAAATGTAAGGTAAAATATTTTGGCAGATGAATTTTTATTAAATAATGATTTTTTTTCAAATAATGAAAACTTTGGGCAGCACCTTTCAACACATGCGGGCAGTATTCTATGACTTTCATTTCCTTGGCCTAACCTAACCGCTAGCCTAAACTGACCCAGGCCTAGCCCAGTCCGCAGTCGGCTGACCAAGTATTTGGCTCGCTTTGAGGCTCCAAAGTGTATTCCATGTCAGGCCCACGCTGAAGTTACGCCCAAAAAACAATAGAAAACATTAGGAAAAGCTAACTCCATGCCGAAGATCTTCAGAATGCAGACTGGTTGAGGCTTCCCACACTAGCCTCGGTCAGCAATATCGCCATTCATAAAATTAGGCAGCCACATTGTCAAAATTTTTTGCTGGTCTCGATCTTCCTAAAATTCACAAATAGTCCTACAGGGTAGGTAATTGACCTCTACAGGTACGGGCCATGTATACGTTTAGATCCTTCTTGCTAAGAATACCTGCACATAATGTCCAAAAAGTTTAATTTGCACAAGCAGTGCTATTTTGTTTACTAGGTCAGTCGTATTATGTTATAGTGCTAAATAGCTTTTTAATTGTGACATATAGTCCATAGGTGAGGTTAGTTCATGCACGCACATATACGCGTATGTAGCAACATTCATTGCAGCAACAACACGCAGACACCTCAGGGTTGCATTGCGGGGAAAATTTGTACAACGATACTGTAGCCTACTGTAGGCCTAGTTCAGGGAACAAAGTGTATGTGAGGACTAGGTCTAGGTACCCTAGGCTAGGCCTAGCCCAAACCTTATCCCTAACTGAAACCTAAGCCTAATCGAGCTCCAGGAAGCCCTGTCAAAAACTGTTTTAACAATAGGGTGATTTTTCTACCATGGCTGCATCTGTAAAACCCTGATTGACCAAACCCTTTTTAGCCCAGGTTGAATTCCATGTAAAGCTGACACGGAAGTTATGCTGAGGTGTTAGCATTCGTATGCCAACAAAACACAGGTCTGATTTATACCACACAATATAACTTAACATTGCCTGCTGTATTATCTGATGATCATTCATCATACTTGAAGCAAAAAGTTACTCATATTCTTTCCAATTTGGCAGTTAATAATTGTATTCTGTGTGGGACTTAATATGAATATAGTGGGAGCTTGCTACAGCAGAAAATTTTATAGCTGCGGTTTTGACTGAGAGGCAGCTTTCAGTATGCCCCTACACCATGTGATTTCCTTCATCTATGCAGAAGATCTTCAGCTTTTAGTGCACAAAATGTCCACAGGCTTTTAGCCTATCTGAAACCCAGTTACCCAAACTGGCTGTTGCATTTTAACCACAATATAAATTCAACACAATTTAACGGTAGTAACCACCAAGTTTTCAGTACTGTACTGTACAAGGCAAAGTTTACAAACTTCACAATGGGAAGATCATATCCCTATTATCTATAAGGTCAACTCAACATTGAGAAAAAAACAAAGAAAGCATCGTTTATCAAAAGGAGGAGATGTTGTACCCCTGCTTGCTTCAAGCTCACTTAAAGTCACAAATGCACAAACTTCAAATTTGCTAATATCTGAAAACCATGCATCAGGCCTGAATGGAAATTTCATAAGAATGCTTAGATTTAGATTTCAGATAATGTATCAAAAAATTCTTTCCCTCATTAATCATCTCGGAATACACAATATGGCTTACATTGTAGTCCTGCTGATTCTAATGGTCTTATTTGGGAGTTTGACTTAATTGGAACAATCACTTTTGGTGCATCATAGAGTTAATGGAAGTGTTGTTCTGTTGTGTTGACATTTGTTCACCCATTTTAGCATGAGACAAAGGCTTTTCCCATTGGGCAGAGTTCACTGGATCCAAGGTTCACTAAATGGAAGGTTCACTGGACCAAAGATCCTAACTTAATTGTAAATCTAACCATAATCCTTACCCAAACCGTTATCCTGCAAGAGGATAATCCTAAGCCTAATCCTTACCCTTATCCTTATATTCTGTATCTTTTTCTGTATGTTTTTATTTTTCATTCCCTTGTATATCTGTAGGCATTAAAACTGTAGTTATCAAATGGATTGTTCATTGTGAGAGTCTTGCAAAGGGAAAAAGCAGTCATCCTAAGTTAGTTTTGAAAATTGGTGAACTCTTGTACTGTAAATCTCCTCATATTTGCATTACAAACTTGTATCTTTAAAGTTGTTTTTGAAAGTCTACAAACAAAATGTGAAGCAAAGAGTTATTCTCCATGAACTTAACACTTCAGTAATGAGTAACTGCCCCTTGATTAAAAAGAGCCATTTGTGAATAATGACACCAGGGTATACTTATCCTACTGTACAGTACTTGGGGTGACAGCATTTTCTCTTTAAGGAAGATATAGCAGTGCTAATGTGAGGATGCATGGATGTCAGTCTGTTACCATAACAGGACTGGAGATAAGTTGTCATGGGGGCAAGGTCTTTTCTCAATTCCGTTTACATGCATTTTAAAGGACACTAAGACAAAATGTTTTGTATACCTTATCTGTATGTTTAATTGTTTTTATTATTATGCAGGAAACAAAGGCCTGCTACTAGCCAAAAATAGGCCTACTGTACAAAAGACATGACCTCCTAATAAAGTTGCATTCATGTAAACTCTTGCCATGCTATACATACCTTTAGGTGATTACTGTAGTTTTCATGTTTATTCAGGGACACATTTAATCTGTTAATACCAATCATTTTGCTACATGGTAGGTCCACTATTCACATAAATAATGTATCTGTTTGTTCATGATGACTTGTGCACAAGTATTTTGTCAGCTGGCTTTCAGTAAGGCTTCAAAATTAAGCACTTGTGTACCTGGGTTCCATGTTTGCTTTGGGTTCATTGAATTATACATACCAAAATGCCACTTACAATACTACCTTCCTAGGACGAATGTTGGCTTGGATTGAAATTTGACAGTTTTGAGCTTTTGCCCTGTTAGAGCTCTAGTCATCCCAGTGCTCCATTTTCTACAACAATTTATCAATTAGCCTATGAGAATGAGAAATTTTGGAGGAGCATCCTTCTCCCAACTTGAAATTGAGGTACATTAAAGGAAGTACTTCATCATTAATTATTAAACTACTGGTAAGTCCATAGTGGTTCTCACCCTTGACTTGAATCTTTGTGAAATACCTATTGCAACATCATCTTTGTTCCTCTTCTATTCACCAGAATTTGATGGAGGACTGGTTGTAGCAGCCATGGATTCCTTCTTGAAAGGAGCTTGTGTTCTCTACATCATAGCCATTGGGCTATCTGGATGGAGTCTCATCAAGCCAAACTGGGTGGTCACGGAGAAAGGAGATCTGAGTTTAGGTCTCCTTGTACACTGTGAAAAAATCCATGGTCGTCCTATGCTATGTATGATGCCAAATGGACCAGTGGAATGGCTATTAGCAGCTTGTCTGATTGGAATTGGCATTCTTGCCCTTACCATCGGAATTGGCATGATTTTTATGTCGGACAAAAAGCCAAAGTTAAGAAGGTACCCAAAGTACCTGGGATTATTCGCATGGTTCTTGTTTTGTGTCGCCATTGTTATATTTCCAGCTGGATTTGATCTACCTCTGATCGGTGGACAGTCATACCTACTTCCTAGCAGTGCAAAGACTGGCATGTCGTATGTTCTCTTTTTTATGGGTATTCTATGTACAGTTGGGGGAGCTGCACTTGCATTGGGTAGGATGTACTTTGCTATGATTGTGTGGAGAGGGCATGCATGATATTGTTGTAGGAGCTTATAAAACAAATTCTTCCTGTCAGTGGTGCTCAGCAGGACAAAGTTCAATGAATTCACAGAGCAATTTGCAAACAGGACAGGATAATGTGTTATGAGGCAGCTGTGTGTCGAAAAGATGTGTACGTACATTACAGTGACAGGATAAGTGGAGAAATTGGTGGAAGCCTGTACAGACTTCTGAAGAAGAGTTGAACCTGAATCATAGTTGCTGCTCTAGTATTGACATATGTACCAAGTTACTAACCAGAGTTAGGCCAGAAGCCTGTACTGATGGTGTGCACATACTGACAGCAAAAGGATGGGAGTCATGTGAGATTATCATTTAATTGCATTGTAAGCTGTAGACAATTTTGTCTTTCCAGGAAATAAATTTCTAGGAGAGAGCAAATTATGGAAGACACAAACACAGTATTATCTAGAATCCTTTACAGATACCTACAGACAAGTGACTCAGCCCATGGGATTGATTTGTGGAAGTGTTGTTACGTGATTTTGCCACTAACAGTTCCTAAGAAAAGGGTCTCATATTCATGAAAACTCTTGAATAATTACAGTATAGACTTCATTGACAGTGTATGTTGAATTCAGAGTTTACCTGTCTATGTTAAAAGCAAGAGTTTGCCAGTTTAGCCAAGATCATTGCCAATTTATTTTTTGTTACCAAAAATACTCAGTGTCAAAAGCACAGAAGGGATGTTTTTTCGATCAGAACTTTATGTATTGAACCATACAAAGGAAGTTTGAAGGTGCTCATTGATTGCCATGATGGCAGCTTTCAGATGCAGTAACTAGATTGTAACAAAGTACAGCTGGTAGCCTCTGAGCTGCTTCAGTAAGAGAATGTGAAGAAAAGTATTAACAGTGTTGATGACTTTCAAACTTTTGTTTAATGTTCATACTGTACACAGGTGTGGAAACCAGACATCTGTACTGGTCAGTAATGCTTGATACTGTATGTACAGTACTCAACATCATTGGCTGGTTGCTGTGTCACTTGGTCGGCCTACTGCGTATTTCAGATGTAGCCTATTGACACAGTTCTCCATATAACATGTGGGGTTGCAACATTTAACTGTTGTTCTACTATGAGTATGGATCATTGGGCATTGGGGGGGGGGAGGGGGGAGGGAGGGGCAGATGAGGGGTTTATTAGTGCTAACCACTTTAAATGAAAGCTCCAAACATAAACTTACGTATGAGATGTTAAAATGAAAAATATCCAAAACTTTCTGGATCCAATGACTCATGAGGAGCCTGTTGTGTGGAAATATTTCCTTAAAGCTGTCCTGCAGCAAAACTCAATTTATTTGGGGGCATGTAAGCTTTGACAAATTTTGACTTCAGCTGTTTTCCGTCTCCTACTTTTAATTGCTCTTTATATCTTGGTCTGTGGTATAATTAGTTACTGAACCTATCTACTCTGAGCACACATAGTAAGTACCATATATATGCAGAGTTAGAAAATGTACCTTTGCATGGTACAGTATGTAAGATTTATTATGGGTAGAAAAAGAAAAATTCACAGAATCAAATTATTTCACTCTGTATCCTTCAGATATTTTAGGTCAAATTAACTGTAAAGTTTGCGTACTTTGTGTGTATTACTTGAACGTTTAACAATGAAAATGTTTTGTACAGTGTGTTTCATACTTTCACAATTTAAATTAGACCTCTAAATTCCAGTAAATGTATCCAGACTCGAACTGTAGGTGTATGCAATGTTAACAATGTGTGTGCGCAAGTGTGAGTGTAGTCCCAGTAGATGTGGGTACAAGTACATGCTATTTGTCCAAGTGTAAGAGAATTATATTTTGCATAAACATCAAATTTTGAAATTACTTTCAAACCTCTTGGTAAGTGCAAGCACTTATCCATTCTACTGGGCAGTGTTTTCTCTTATTCAAAGCAATTATCCTTTGCATCATTTGCTTAATAAGTGAACATTTTGACTCACTTTAGCGAGTGTGTAGCATGAAGCCCTGCAAGCCAGGGTTTAGGTCTTTACCTCTTGTGGAGATGCAGTATAGTGGCCACTGCTGTGCAAGTAATGCTTTGAAACAGTGACTTATCAAGCCCATATTTATGGGACTTTTGTCACATAAACAAAGCAGGGTGCAAGATAAAAAATTTCTGATGAGCAATTTCTGCAAATGTTTGCATTTCAAAGTAATGTTGTAGTGGAATTTTTTTCAAGGATTCCTCTTTGCAAATTCTTAATTTCAACCCATTTGCAAGTAGCAATTCATCCCATTCCCATAGGTAATTTTTGGCAAGTACAGCATTTATTGAAATTCCAATTTTTCAACAAGCTCCCCGGCCACCTCTTCCAACTGTTCAAGGCTAACGATTAGAAGTAGCATTGAAAAATTGATCTAGTCAAATCAATGATTTGAAGAATGGCTCATAAACCTCATTCTGCATAGTATCTTCAGATACTATAGCCATATAGTGATGTTTCACCAACATCACTGCATCACATACTGTATCTACCAGATTGATGGACTTCTTGCCAGTTAGGTGTGTACATTGTATCACAGTGGCAATTGAGGTCCAGTCATGTGGACAATCTTATAATACTGTCCAGCAGTAGCCCATCAGGACATCAGATGCAATACTTCTGTACCATAAATTTGGTGATATAGCTTTGGAAGGAGTTAATGTAGGGTACACAAAGTAGTTTACACTTAGCAAGACCTTAGTTTTCATGGTACAGTATGGGTTTTAATCATATGCCAGTAATTTTTGTAACAAAATGGTTAAATTCAACCAAGGAAAACCTCTGATATAATATTATATATTTACTTTTTTTCTGTTTATCTAGAAACATGAAGGATACAGGCCTTAGATGTACAAGGAAAATAAAAAATTTGAAAGATTTAGCAGTTGTTTTGATGTACCTAGGCTTCGAAGGCCCTTCAGTGCTCTCAACATGAACAGGACACAGACAGTACATACACAGTGCAAGTAGAAAGATTTTAAACTGCTTGGAAAAATCACCTGCGAAGATGAGCCAAATCTAGGTTTATGTAAAAGGAGCATGTACAATAATACAGGTAACATTTTAGCCATCAGGCACAAGTTAATCCCAGAGTTCACTTTAAGGGTGAGGAATTAAGTTGGGTTTAACACTGTATGTTGATTCTTTGTTGGTGTTGGTGATATGAACATTGAAAAATATTGTACAAATCTGTAAATTTGTTATCATGTATGGGATATATTGTAAAGTCATTAAGAGGCTGTTAAAATAAAACTAGAATGAAAAAATTCATACTCTTGGTTGTGACATGTGTGGTGTTGTTTTTTGTTGAATCAGTACCAGAGAGCTAAATGGATCAATGTTATAGTCGACAATAAACATAATAGCAGATTTACCACACATACTGTAAAAGTTGCATCTACCTACAGTACTGGGCACTGCTCTCTGTTCTTTGTTCTGATGTCAAAAGCCTACTTGAAGGTCAGTGCAAGGATAATAGAGTTAGATCAGGGTCAGAGTCTAACAGAGAAGGTACAAGCTTCGGAACAGAGACCTTGGAACATGTGTAGGTGTTACCCTAACTGGCAACAAAAAGTGCACTTAGATTTCTTGCAGTGTTGGTTTACTACCCTAAAGTGCCAGTGTCCCATTGTTTCAAATTCTCCTGTTCCAACACCCTTTAGTTTAATGTAGGGTTCCTAAACAATTTGTACCTGGACAATTATCCCCCATACAACATTCCTTGGGAAAATTCACCACTGCACAATTCTCATTTGTAAAAAGATCTAATATGGAGCACATATAACCAATTGTTTTGTTGGAGATATAAGCTGTGTCATTTGAGGTAACCAGAGGTCAAATCCTGTGAAATAAATTTGAAGATCTCATCCTCGGCATGTGGATGCGCCATATTAAGTACAAGAATCCTACCATTAGAAGATGAGGTCAAATGTAATTGCAGGTCACAAACGAAGGTCAATAACCTTGTACAATATCTGAAGATAGAAATTGTGAATGCATCTCTGCTGACTGATGCAAAACCTGCAGTAAAATGTATTTTCAGACATTTGACTTCATATATGAAAAAGTGCATGCTGCCAATTGATGAGCTTAAATGTTTGTTATGTTAAAAGGAAGATGACTGTTAAAAAACAGATAAAAAAAGATAAAAGATAAACTGCTGCTTAAGTTTCAGAATAGTATTTTATTATTAAAATGTAATACAAAGTAACTGGTAATTATGTTAAGTGTGACAGAAACAAGTGTAACTTCTTTTTTGATGCACCACTCTGTGTACATTTAATAGAAGGAATGACGATCTGTTATACAGTAGTCCTTCAATATCCACATTGCTTTGTTTTCCTCCAAGGAAATGGTATACTCCACTACAATGTCTACATGAAGTGTACATATCAACAAAGGGGGTATACATAACTAGTACAAAAGGTCCCAAATGACATCTGTGGGGTTGATACCCTTACACTTTTAGCTTATGGGAAGAGGGGGGGGGTATGTTAGGGGGCCAAGGTGACATATATCACTTCAATTACAATAGTGTTGCAGGCACCTTTGTTAACATGACAGCACAGAAACAACCATCATTTGTTAGTAAATTACAAACCAACTTAAAGACCATGGAAGCACTACTTCGGAGGTAGTACTTCCATGGTTAAACCCAAATCTGTGTTGCCAATATTACCACCTCCTGAAACATTTGACCTTATAGGTGGTTCATATTATGTTCATATTAAAAGTGGCAGCTCTCTTGCCATAGAGTATTCCATAGTGGCTACTTACATTTTGCCAAATAGAGAACTACAGTACTAAAGTAGTAGCGGTGATACCAGGAAGCAACATTTCTAGGTTACAATGTTCTCTTCCAAAAAATGGTCTAATACAAATTTTAACATTTATGCTTGACATGAGTGACATAGCAGTACTAATGGACCACCTTGCCTCTCCACGTATAGAAATAATGATAAATGGGGGACATAACAGATCATTACAAGTGTCCAAGTGGTATTCACCAAACCCTCACACAGGGAAAAATGTTAACTGTGTCCCTTGCTATAAGTCAGCTTGGTATTCCATTTATGCTGCTAAGAGGACAATTTTATTGATACTTACATCACACCAGGTTGTGAGCATGAGTACAAGCAGTCTGGTACAAGAACAAACCAGATTAATTCATACAGGTAGAGGCAACAGTGGCAAAGCTTCCATACTGTCAGAGGGTGGGGAGGAGATGCCCCCTGAAAGACTCAAATGAGTTGCTAGTAACCTTTTCAGTATTTTAATGTGCTTAATCTGCATGTTTGCATGGCCTGGGAAGAGTCACCTATCTAGGAAGAATTTTAGCCAAGAATTTACCATTTGCTATGCACTTAGCTAATTACCCTTCGCATGGTGTCCAGGCAATGGGTGGCAACCTATGCCTGAGAACCTAAAAAGATCACTCTCACCCAAAAATGAGTTTTTGGCACATATTCTATTAACTCTTATATACCGTAGTGTTGGCACTATGCCTCAGCATTGGGGGAAGGGGGAGGGATTCCCCCTCCACAATGTTTAATGTTTTTTTTTTTTTGAGTGGAGGGATTTTGGTTCAAAGTGGGGTATCTTGATAAGTTGCACCAAAATCGACAACTTTTTTCAAACAGTTCTCCCCAACAGATCCAAAAAATTTGCACAAAAGATTTTAAAACACCTGATTGCTAAGAAGAGTGCTGGAATGGTCTGATCCGGCTGTCTAGCATGAACACTGATATATTATGTTTCTCTAAACTTGGGATCAACATAGAGTTGTTATCAGTTCAGTTGGGCTGGGGAGGCTACAGTAGTTACAGCTGTTTCAGTGACCAGATTCCACCATTGATGCAAGAGATGTTTCTTATGGGAATATTCTCTAGAAGTACCAGAATTTTAGAAAGTACTGACCCAGGCATGATTTTTTAAAAAATTTTATCTTGAAATATCACTCAGATCCTAAAATTCTATATTCCTTTTTCCCTAAAATTGCTACTTATTTGTAAAAAGTCAGTTTTGAAGCCTTCTTTATGGTGAGCAGTACAGAGAAATCTAATTTGTAGATGGATGATTCTTGCTCATTCATATGGCTTCACACAAATGTTTGTAATAACTGTTGCTGGTAGAATCATATAATAAGGTAAGTTTAATTCTTTCTCTTTTAAGGCAATAAACTGGACAGCAAAAACACTAATAAATTTGCTTTGAGAAATAAAAATGGACAAACCTTGCCTTAAATCATTTATTTGAAACAACTGAAATAAATCTGCAATGCCCCAAAATCATTACTAATGTTCTACCAATTGACAGCAAAACACACCTTGGTTCCTGGTCTAAACCCAGAAACTGTGATATGGGGGACGGCTCTGCACTGACACTGAAGCACACCATTCAGTAAACTTCCTTATTATCCAGCTTAAATCAGCACTTGCCTCATCCCTGGTTGCAAGCCTACAGGGATCTTAAACTTTCTCCCACCACAACCAACTTTTTGGCGACAACAGTATCCCACTATGATCCTCTGAAAGGTAAAAAATAGGGAAAACGCCCAATGATTAATTTTATGGTATGCTATGGAAGATTTGATGTTTTTGGTGTCAATTATCATGCCACAACCCCTTGGGAGATGCTGACCCTCCCACCCCCTCCCCCCCAATGTCAATGTATCTGTTAAAACTGAGAATCAAAATGGTAGCTTTAAAGGTCTCTCAACGAGCAAATTTTGCTGAAGTGCTTCAGGTACATTCCCATTCCTTCCCACTAGGTAAATAAGAACTAATGAAAAATGTAACAACACCAAGCCACTAAAATGGCACAATTTGAGGTGAGTGACCTTTCACCTGTATGTGAAAGGTCTTCAGCTATTTAGTGTTCTGTGAAGTTATACAGTATGCTGCACAATGGACGATAAGCCAATCTGCATCCATGACATTTACATTTACGAAGTTGCCATCACATAGATCTTTTGTGAAAAGCTCTGAAGCTTTTCAATTTGACAAACCAAAAGAGGAAGATTCTCTCTGTTATCATTACAATAGTGTAAACTACACATGAGGTTACTCTTTATCATGAGTGACAAATAGTTACTCCTAAAACAGAAGATTTATGACAAAGGAGGTGGAATGGCTTTTGAGTCCTCAGCAGTTTATGAATACAATAGTACAGCCAACTATCCTTCAGATCCCAACATTCTAAATACCTGAATGGAAATAATATTCTCTGGTCACTACTAATTACTTAAAACTGGTCATTAAAAGCACCAAATCCACTCTTAAAACGGAGTGAAATCACGTGAACGTAAGCTATATACCAGCTGCCACCAGCCTCCTTGGCATAACGCAAAAATACTTAATGCAGCCTCAACAAGTACTCTTCTCTGTACTCTACTATCATCTCCCATCTGAAAGCAATCTCCTCTGATGATCAAACTGTCACCTTTCAGGGCAAGGATGATGTTTCTCAAAGCAGAATTCATCCAAACCATGCCCTGCATTATTCTCAGCATAGCACTGTAACATCCTGAGACACTATCCAACTAGCCATCAAACCAATCAAAGCCGCTTGACCTGGGCTGTCGGTCTCTACCTCTCTGACCACCAAATCCGTTTCTACTGTCTCTTCTGTCACCACCACCACCACCACCCCACGACCCTCCTCCACCTCCCCTACTGTTACCCCAACTTCTAGTGTCTCTGCTCCCACCAGATCCCCCACCCCTTCTTCCTCGTCTATTTCCTCCTTTTATACCAAATGACTCCAGTTCCATTCGTTTCTTCTCCTGAGCGCGTTCATATCGTTCTGCCATATCTGCGAGTTCATCCGGTACTTCCTAACGAAATAGAAGAAAGTTTGAACTTCAAGCACAGAGTTCTCTTTCATCACTACAAGGCAATCCATACTACTTAGCCATTTAATCAGGTACACCATGCAGTTTAAGTCACAAGTTTGCCCTTTTGTAAAGATGCAATTCAGTGATACAAATTTTGTATTCTTCAATATTTTCCCACTCAACATATGTGGTTCATGCCATAAAACAGATTTTTGTTTAACAGGACATGGCCCAACTAAAATATTCTCAAAAAAATTGTAAAACTATTTTATCAGCGTTCGAGGACATTGCTGCAATATGAAGGGAACAAAACTGTTGTTTGAATTAAAGTTAGTATCAATATTTATGTTCCCACTGCAAACTTGTAATTACAAAAGGTTTGCAAATTTTCCTGCAATATTCACGATGTTATAGGTTCCAAGTCCAACTGCAGGCTCCCATGATTTTGTAATATACAGCATATTTTTTTTTCAAACATTTTCAAAGCTAAACCACAACTTCCAGACAAGACTAATAGACAATTATTTAAGGGCCCCTTTATCTCTTCTTTCCATTTTTTTTTCTCTT
This sequence comes from Holothuria glaberrima, assembly GCA_009936505.3. Taxonomy (NCBI): domain Eukaryota; kingdom Metazoa; phylum Echinodermata; class Holothuroidea; order Aspidochirotida; family Holothuriidae; genus Holothuria; species Holothuria glaberrima. Next base: position 21,177 of record WURT03003980.1, read on the forward strand.
TTTTTTACAGGAACAAAAGGATGTACCTTTTTCACTAAAGTTTGACCAAATGGTTTTTACTGAGCCCTGGAAGGATATTCAAACTTATTTTAGCACACCACCTTACAGAAAAAGGGGTTCCACTTAAAAAAGTCCATAGAGGTAATACCATGTAGTGTAAGCAAAAAGCATCACCCTCCATTCTGAAATGTAATTTCAACCTCAATCCAAAACTACACTGTGGCTGTAAGGAACTTTGTTTATGTATAACTGCCTGTTGACAGATTTTCAGCAGATTGGTGGAAAGTTTGCCATATGACAATTCTCCATGATCTTGGACCTTTACCGGAATAAGAAGCTTCTTGTACTTGACATGTGGCATTCAAAAGGTTTTTAACTTTATTGGCCCTCACCAAAAAAAAAACTTCAGATATCTTGTACTCAACATGGGGCATATATATTCAATATGTAACATCTCTAAATGCTTTCCTTCTTAAGAATATATGTTCAATTACACTTTGACCTCCCATCATCTCTACCAACCTTTGACTGTAATTAAAAACAGCCATCTCCTTGTACTAAAAATCAGACATTTGTCCCTCCAGTTAACCCTTATTATCTGCATAACTGCACAGATTAATCCTCCCTTGAAAACAAAAAGGGAAATACGACTCCTACCTGGCCTGCTTCTTCCATAATGTTGATGATGTCACCCGCCCATTGCCAATCTCTCCGGGTCATAAATGTTAGGGAAGTGCCTGTTTTCCTGTATAGGAAGTGAAAAGGAAACTGTTAACAGTCACAGCAGCAAATTAATTATGTCCACAAGAACTTTATCCCCAAAAATGAGATTTTAAAAGGTAACAAGATAAATACTGTAGGAGAGAGATCCAGTTCGTTCATCTAGCATGTTCCTTTTTTGAGGTCAGCAGTTTTGTGGGAAAGGATAAAATATGGGAAAGAATCTGGACCAGAAACTGCCCTTGGAACCATCTTTATAGCACAGCCACAGACAATGTAAGGACTCCAATACCTGAAGATGAATACTAACTCTCATTCCAAGCTTTCAATTTTTTACAACTGATTTCTTCCACGACCCTTCATATTATAAAGAAAGGAAGGAACCACAATATACAACTAAACAGAGATTGCATGAAGCATGACAACATTGTATAAATGTATATAAGTTCCAGGTGAGTATATGACTAGATCTGCTTTTGCACATGTACTTGCAGAGTTTAAATGTTATGTATTGCTGTTAGTGCAAAATTTTGGTCTTTTATTTAACAAAAAGATGTGTACTTACTCTCATGAGCATGAAATATGTATGTTTAAATAGTTCAATTTCTAATTGGTATTTTTTAATATTACAACAACCTTGCCTGACTGCTGAGGACTTCCTCCACTCCATTAAAAACACTTGAATGCTTCCCCTAGGACTAGCTATGACATGAACTTGGCCTGAATCAGCATCAAATTTAACTTCAATGACCGGATGAAAACACAAATACTTTACAACCAGCAAACCAGATATCTACTCCCATCCTTTCCACCCATGTTTTGCAAAGATAATTAGTAAGTGACTCCTAAGTTAATTTTTTCAGGGAACCAAAGAGATACACAACTGATATGTACACGTAATAAATCCAACACTGTATCATAACTTCACCAATTGAAAATAACAAGGAAGAATCTGCCATCTAGTTTGAGTAGATAATTTTCTTTGTCTACTTCAACTTACCCTGCACGACCAGTTCGGCCAACTCTGTGCACATATTCCTCTATGTGGTTAGGACAGTCATAGTTTAGGACATGAGTTATGTCAGCAATGTCAAGGCCTCTCGAAGCTACGTCTGTGGCAATCAGTATACGAGTGTACCCTGTCAGAATAGAATGGAAGAAAGTACATTCAGTGATATTTAAGCTTTTGGCTACCTACTCATTTCAGCATAAAAAATTTCAATAACATGGATGGCACTTCTTACTCTCCAACCCTCCTTTGTCTACTTCCCAACCACTGCTACTTCTACATTCCTCACAACAAAGATCAGTTCATGTTCATGCTCATATCTGTAAACCAAATCTTCTTCTCCCCCTGCACAACTACCAGGACCATCTAATCTACCTCTCCTCTTGTATCACCACAAGGGACCTATCTGATCTACCCCTCCCCAGTACCACTAACAGGGCCATCTAATCTACCCCTCCCCTTGCACTTCTCTCAGGGGCGTACCTGATCTACCCTTTCCAGCACCGCCACCAACGGTTGACTGATCTCACCCTGGAGCCACCACCAAGGACCAACCGATCTAACCCTCTCCCAGCACCCATAACAAGGTCCCACAGGAAGCTACTTAAGTTTCGAGGGGCACATGCAGTGTTCTAATATCACATGTATTAGTGATTACAGTTATACATGTAAGAATGAGGGGGGCACATTCCAAATTTGGGTAGAACTGACCCCACCAAGTCCTCTTAACAGTCATGGCAATACACCAGCATATCCACCTCTCAACACCAATGACAAGAAGCGACATTTTCAGCATTTCATCATCATACTTTCAACCGAACCTTCTGGACTACAAAAGATTTCATTATTACACAAACCTTTGGTCCACGCAGTGAAACCCTCGGTTCTGTATCAAGTCGGGTTTCCTCACTCTTGAAATAATGACAATTTTCACTTTTTGAGACCAAGATAAACATTTTCAAGAGAGCCAAGTTTTTTTATTAGGAAGAAAACTTTTCTTGAATGCTTACATGTATTCCACAAAATGCTAAGAGTGACCTGGAGGACACCCATTACACCTGCCTTCATTACTCATACTAATTCAATTCTTTCAAGTGCATTAAATTTTGTATGTTTCTACACTTAAAGACAGATACTCATCACCCCAAGTATGACTTTTACTTAGGGATAAGCAAAAGTCTCAACTGGTGACTGCTCTTTGATTGACATCTGAGTTACAATATTTAAAAGAAGAATAGCCCATATTACAGAGAAAGAGAGTGTTTTGATTACACATTTAAGGCCTTGTAAATGCTCAAATATATGACCTTAAGCGATAATCTATGATTGTGTTTGCACAAAGAGTAGCTAAGACAGTTATAGCCTGGGCTTAAACTAACTCAGTTGGAAGAGCTGGAACTGAGATAAGGAGACTTGCCCTTCAATAACAAACAATCATGCACCTCTGACACAGGTAGCATTATCATACGCTATAACACATTTTCCCAGACCACAATTTTGACAATTTTTCATACCAATCACCCAAAATTCATTGATTTTCAAGATGATAAAAAGTGTCCAGGAATTCTCCACTTTCCATCCATTCTTTCTACTTTTTTAAAACCTTTCATACTTTACAATGTTCTCAGTTTGTCATAACTAATAAAAACAAGAAAAGTACAAAGTCACAAGTCACCTGACTTGAACTCATCCAGAGCTGCCTCTCTGTCTATTTGTTCTCTATTACCATGGATACACTGCACATTGATGTTTGCCATAAACATGTCACTTGACAAATTTTCAGCTCTATAAATTGAAAATGTGGACAATTTTAATGTGATTCTGAAAACAATAAAGATCTGAGAAATTAATTATTCAATATCTAAAGCAGAGGTGTTCAATTTAAGTAGGAATGAGACTTACAAATAATACAGTGAAAGAATAAAGACTTCTTTTATATTTTCCAAGTACAAACGAACATCTCAATCTTTCTGTTAATGACATGAGCTACTTTAAATGTAAAGTAATATAATCGTTATACATCCACTCCATTCATAAATTCTAGACAAGGTGAATTATAACACAAAAGTGTGGCAACAAAACCCAGTCTTTGACACAACATTCAGTCACTTGTGTAACTGACATCTTGTGTAAAATACAGTGAAATCACAAATACAGTATATTTCATTCTTAAGGGACATACATGTCAGTCCAAAATCAAAAGGAATGCCCAACAAATTCAGAAACACTTCACTTGAATTTTCAGAAAAAGAACTTTTTTGTGAAGATTCATTACTTACGTGACCTTTCTGCCAACAAATACCAGCAGTTTGTCTTGCTCTCCCATGTTTTGAATGATCTCCATTAACTGTGAGGCAAAAAATGTGGAAAATATTGTAATTTTGTATCTCATTTGAGTTTGGTGTAATGAAAAACCTTAACCTGAGATCTCTTTGCAGTGTATACACTCGAATCTGATATCATGTTCATAGTGTAAAATCCAAACAACAAGTCCAGTTAGTATGAACAACTGCACATTTACACTTGCCCCTATATTTACAGTCCAAATTCCCACTCAAGAGCAAGAAAGCCTTAGAGTCATTAAGTCAAAAAACACAAGGAACTCACATAAATGCTTATTCCTTCTTTGAGGTAATTTCTCAAGGATTCCATATTAATATTACTTGACAGCATCATGCTGGCCATTATATACAATTCCATACTGCCTTTTCTTTCAATGCCACTGTGACATTAATTCAGCATCAAAAAATTATTCATGGTTACATAGCTTAAATTTCTGATAGGTCTTGGCTCTATGATACATTATCAAGGATCTCCATTAATTTTCTTCACTAGTGACTGGACAATTAAACCAACCTTTGGGTAGTCAGAGACTACCCAAAAGACCCCTTGTAACTAGTGCGTCTGTCTCTAACCAAAAGAAACTTCACAGAGACTGTCACATTTCATGCCAAAAATTGTTCTCCCGAAGTAGGAGTTGTGTTTTCTCAATTAAATATTTTATATGTTCAATTAGCTGCCATATTCTTTACCTTCACCATTGTTATTACTATTACACTGACATAAACATCCCACTGCAATAAAAATGACATAATATGTTAATAATTGACATTTCAAATTTGCATTACTATTATCAATTTTACGAATTAACAGTTTCCAGCCTTGGCATAGCACTCTTTTACAAGACTATTAAGGATGTTGTTTTCACAAGTGGACAGTAATTTTACTCCTGTTTGGTGTGCAATCACTTATTCAAACCCTGATTATCATTTCAGTATACAATTCATACCCAGGTGAGAGGTCAATCTCTCTGTACACTGTAACACAAACCAGCTGAACCTATGTTTGACCTCCTTGCCAGTTTTACCATGCACAGACTTCAGTCTTACATGCTGGATAAGCCAGATATGCAAGACGAGAAAAAGTAGAAGGTCTTGCTACCTTATCAATGTACACTACCAAAGGAATAAACACGCTCCCATAGAGTAGGGTAGGGTGTGATCAGCTTTAGAGGTATAGTATTACATCTCCTGCATAAAACTTACCCTTTCTTTTTTCTCTTCTTCTTCTACAATATCCACTAGCTGAGTGACACTATGACATGCCTGTAAGAATTCAATTTAGATAATGCATTACCAGTCTACACTGCACTTTAATCACTGTGAGTGAGAGAACAAAAGTTGGTATTCTTCTTCCCCTGTAAGAGCTCTTACCCACTAATATTCCCAACATACAAAACAACATTCCACAAATACCAAAATTTCCCCAAGTACAAAATAACTACTTACCTTAGTTGCTACTGGCCCCAAATAATCTCTCCTCACCCCCTCCCTGCCCCACACCGGCACCTAACCCCATGCCAGGGCTATCTTTTGGCTGGGCCATACAAGTTCTCAATTTCAAATTGAATAGCTAACTGCAGGATTATAGAACCTATGTATGGTGAAAGCATAGCTAAACCCATGCTCCTCAGATGCTACTGGCCACAATTATCTGTGCTCCCCCTCCCCTCCATCTTCTCTCCCCCAAATTCCGTAATGACATTGAAACTAAGTGGTGGTTTGTAAGCGTACTTGCAAACAGATCCAACAATGATAGTACAATGAAAGTCAACAGAAGCACACATGGATTTTATACTCAAGTACCAGGAAGCCCAAAGGCTTAGTGATTCCTTGCCATTAAAAATGTTGGGATTTTCTTGGGAATTCTTGGAGAGTTTTGCTTTTCAACCTCTAATGACCCCAGATGACCTTTGACCTCCCCAATACGAGCCGGGTCTTCCTCCAACCATAAAGCATCCATGTACCACATATGAAATCTATCCAAGCTTCCTACATTGAGAAATCTTGTTGGTTCTCACACTTCGACCCCAGGTGACCCCAGGTGACCTTTGACCTCAACCAAAGACAACATGATTCTTCTCACCTTAAGGCATGCACATATCAATTATGAAATCTATCCAAGCTTCCTACATTGAGATAACTTGTTTATACAAGGTTTTCAGTGTTTGACTCCCTATGCCCCAGATGACCTTTGACCTCCACCAGGAACAACAGGGTTCATCTACTCACCATAATGCATCCACATACCATATATGATATCTATCCAAGCTTCTTACCTTGAGGTATCATGTTTACAAGGTTTTGGACCTCTAGTGACCTCAAATGACCTTTGATCTCCACCAAAAAACAATAGGGTTCTCCCTCTCAACATGACAAATCTATATACTAAATATGAAAAGTGTCAGTCATTCCTACCTCAAGATATCGTGTTTATAAGCCATTTACATTTTTGTAGTTTAACCTCTGGTGACCTCAAATGACCTTTGACCTCCACCAAAAACAATAGGGTTCTTCTTCTAAACATGACAAAACCATATCCCATATATGAAAAGTGTCAGTCATTCCTATCTCAAGATACCCTGTTTACAAGTTTTTCGGCAGTTGACCTCTGGTGACCTCAAATGACCATTCATCTCCACCAAAAAAATAGGGTTCTTCCTCTCAAAATGACAAATCTATATATAAAATATGAGAAGTGTCGGCCATTCCTATCTCGAGATACTGTGTTTACAAGGTTTTCTGCTTTTGACCTCTGGTGACCTCAGATGACCTTTGACCTCCACCAAAAACGATAGGGTTCTTTCTCTCAACATGAAAAATCTATACACTAAATATGAAAAGTGTCAGTCATTGCCATCTTGAGGTATCGTGTTTACGAGCCTTTTACAAAGTTTTCTTAGTTTAACCTCAGGTGACCTCAAATGACCTTTGACCTCCACCAAAAACATAAGGGTTTTTCTCAACATGACAAATCTACATACCAAATATGAAAAGTGTCAGTCATTCCTCTCTCAAGATATCATGTTTACAAGGTTTTGGACCTCTAGTGACCTCAAATGACCTTTGATCTCCACCAAAAAACAATAGGGTTCTCCCTCTCAACATGACAAATCTATATACTAAATATGAAAAGTGTCAGTCATTCCTACCTCAAGATATCGTGTTTATAAGCCATTTACATTTTTGTAGTTTAACCTCTGGTGACCTCAAATGACCTTTGACCTCCACCAAAAACAATAGGGTTCTTCTTCTAAACATGACAAAACCATATCCCATATATGAAAAGTGTCAGTCATTCCTATCTCAAGATACCCTGTTTACAAGTTTTTCGGCAGTTGACCTCTGGTGACCTCAAATGACCATTCATCTCCACCAAAAAAATAGGGTTCTTCCTCTCAAAATGACAAATCTATATATAAAATATGAGAAGTGTCGGCCATTCCTATCTCGAGATACTGTGTTTACAAGGTTTTCTGCTTTTGACCTCTGGTGACCTCAGATGACCTTTGACCTCCACCAAAAACGATAGGGTTCTTTCTCTCAACATGAAAAATCTATACACTAAATATGAAAAGTGTCAGTCATTGCCATCTTGAGGTATCGTGTTTACGAGCCTTTTACAAAGTTTTCTTAGTTTAACCTCAGGTGACCTCAAATGACCTTTGACCTCCACCAAAAACATAAGGGTTTTTCTCAACATGACAAATCTACATACCAAATATGAAAAGTGTCAGTCATTCCTCTCTCAAGATATCATGTTTACAAGGTTTTTGACCTCTGGTGACCTCAAATGACCTTTGACCTCTACCAAAAACAATATGGTTCTTCATCTCAACATGACAAATCCATATACCAAATATGAAAAGTGTTGGTCATTGCAATCTTGAGATATCGTGTTTACAAGCTAAGCGTCACATACACATACATACACATACACACACGAGTCGACTTTATTTACAAACAGTTTAAGGACCTCTTTGTTATTTCCTTTGTATTTTCTTCCTTTTCTTCCTTAACCCTGAAATCCATTGTGTAGGTCCTCAATCTGAATGCCAAACAAACTCACACACACATGCATACACAAACACACACACGAGAGCACCATCGCATAGATTCCTTGCCTGCCTTCAGCAGGAGACTATTCAGGGATGTTCAAATTACTTTGCAGTGGTGAACAACATTAGGGTCTGTTTCAAAAAGGTTTTCGATCAAATATTTGTAGTCTTTTGGGCAAACTTATTATTACCATATAATTAAGTGGAAAGTTGACAAAATGTATGTGCACTTCTAAGATAAGATATAAGGTATGATCAATTTATTTTGGCCATAAGAATGAATACCATAATTCAAAAGAGACTCACAGACAGATCAAGCGAGCCAATGTTAACAAACATAGGGTTCTTCATGTACTTCTCAGCCAACCTTCGGACACCTGGTGGCCATGTTGCACTGGAAAGAATGAGGAGAACTCTCTTAATGCCACGATACTTTATACTCAAATACTTTTCAAAATAAACCTTCATGAAAAGAACAAAGTAATAAGAAACCAGAAAGCCAAAAGGCTTAGTAAATTACTTGCCTCAAAAATACTTTCAAAGTACTTTGATTTCCAAATTGAGACCACTGATTACAAAGTGATTGAGAAGATATAACTGTGGGCTATCTCCTACTGCAGGCAAAAATTTCAAACTACTCCCAAGAAAAGTTTCAACCCTAAATTGACAAAAGACTATGACCACCAGTCTTCTAATTGTAGCAGCAAGAACTGCCTTGAATAGCTTTAACAGAGTGCAGGATTACATTTTTGGGGCATGACATGAAATATACCTGGGAGTTGCTAAGGTTTATGCTTAACTAAGGTACACACGTAGGAAGGTACCTTAATAAACAAAGGCATGTTGTCAAGTAGGAGACATCAAAATCATGAAGCAAGTTGAACCTTTTTCCTACTGTGATCTTCAAAGGAACAAACACAGAGACTTGGAGAACATGAATCACACAATTAACTAGATGGGAAATACAAACAACTGCTCAAAACTGTTCTAAAGAATGAAATGACCCACACCGCAACAGTATACTCTGTCAATTGCTTCAATCTGAACATTCCTTGTATTTTTCCAATACAATATATGCACCTTACAACTGAAATAATATGGTCATATGGGCCACATATTCTTTGAATAATCAATGATAGATTTAAAATATACCTTACAAACAGACCATACTTCACCCTAGCCTGGTAACTGCACATGAAGCCTTTCAATGAAAATTATGTAATCCCTCTCCCCAGCAATCTTTCCCTCCTTTTGAGGTTGATCCATTCTCTCAAAAATCCATTCAATTTTCTTTGCATCAGGTGCATATAAGTATTTAACAATTTTGGAGTCTGAGCTGAGAATTTTGGGAGTCTTACTAGCCCACAGTTTGTTCAATAACATTTTAATCATTGTAGCACTAAGCAGCCTGATGCATGCTCCTAATATGATTCCACAAAATATTTTGATTCTCATAAGACGGAATAGGTACAAAAGACTTGAAATTTGTGTCTTGTAACAACATTTTGGAACCGAGAAGCTATCCTGTGTGAAACCTACCCATGTGATAGACATTCTACCAATATTATATGACTTTGAAAAGGTTCAAAACACTTTCAAGAGCAAGTTTAAGAACTTTACCTCCTTTAGCTCCTAGCAAACCTACCTTGTCATTATAGTTTGCCTATCAGGCCTCACATCCAGTAGAATTTTCATAATTTGAGGTTCAAATCCCATGTCAAGCATTCTATCAGCTTCATCTAGCACTAACATAGTGACAGACTCTACATTTACAAAACCATTTTGAATTAAGTCATTCAGTCTCCCTGGGGTAGCTGAATATAAAAAGAAAACGAAAAGTAGATATTATGAGATGGAAAAATGTGATAAACCTTATACTCCACAGTAGTATCCATAACATTCCTTTTTAGGGGATAATTCATTTTTTTCATCATTTTCTCCAGAGTGCAAAATGCACATTAGGGGGAGGGTGGTGGTAGGGGTGGAGGTGGAAGTGTCAAAGGACCTAGTAAACTTTTGCAAAGTGTATAAATGACAGTGATGTTACGCTAAAAATCTTATCCTCAACAGTATTATCTATACCATAGAATTTTGGGGGATAACACTCTTTTTTCATACTTTTCTCTAGCATCTAAAATGTACATTAGGGGTGGGTAGGGGGTATCAAAAGCCCCAGTGCACTTTTCCAGAGTGTATAAATAACAATGATGTTAAGCTTACTATCTTTTCCCAGACTTTTACAAGCACACTTTGAGAGGGGGGAGATTCTAAAAAAGGGCAAGTCTTGTACTCATTAAAAAATGATGTAAAGAAAAACACAGAGGACCCCTAAGCATGGCTGTGAGTTAAAAAGTTCACCTTGGTCAAATGCTGAATTTTTTATTGAAGTGAAGTAAATGGTAGGAAGGCAAAAATGTAACCTTCAATGATACCACCAATTTCTGCATACATTTAATCACAACAGCATGTGATAAATGGGTACTAACTTTCACAAGAGTGTAGAAAAAGAAGTGAAAGAATGGTTGTAATTTATGAAAATTGTTTATTTAGTAGTATTAAGTGATCACAGCCATCTCCTTAGTAACATGCTTTACATATTGACTTCTTAAACTTTTTGAAGACCAAGGGATGGTCATTTTTGAGAATGAAGACAAAGAATTATGTTCAGAAGACAAAAATTGGCATGCACTTGGTCTTATATATTTACATACTGTAGACACATGTAGTAAGACCATTCAGCATTTTCCGAGACAGAACTTTCAACATCTACACAAATTCCAGATGTTTCCGCTTTCCCAACTTAATGAAAACCATATCAACCCTTTTTCAAAACTAGGTGACTCTTTCCTGTCTCTGTTCAATACTAATAAAACTGCAGGATCCCTCTGCTTCCCAACACTCCCACTAAATTATATCCATTCTTGAAATGCATTTTGTGTGCTCTGCTGGCAAACAAAAATATCAGCAAAGTTCTCATTTAACTCACCAATGATGATTTCAACACCTTTTGTGACAACATTGATTTGTTTTCTCCTGTCCCCTCCACCATATATACACACGCTAGAAAACAATAGAAAAGAAGAATAGAACAATGGTCTGGAGCTCAAAGTCACCCATTTAAGGGCTCCATTCTGAAACTAAGGGGGGGGGGGGGCTGTGGAAGGACAGCATAACAACAGAAAAATGGTCTATACTAGGAACTGGGTGCTACCACATGAAGATTATCTGGACAGCTAGCACAGAATACTATAACAATCTTCTCAGAAACAAAGCAGTCACAAATATAAAATTTTCAAATCATAGAGAACATGTAAGCATTGAATGCAGTTACCCTACAAGGTAAATGAAAAGGAGCATAGAAGATACCAGTAAAGGCTTATGCATATCTGTATGAGACTACTTCTAGTGTGGTATTTGGGGGATTTGAGGGGAGCAGGGCTGTAGCTGTTTAGCTCAAATTTTAATGCATATTGCTTGTTCTCAAATAGCATATACTGCACCCAAAAATAGCAAATTTTGGGTTGAATTGGGGGTGCAGACCCACAACCCCTCATTTGCACGCCTATGGGCTTATGGATTACAACTGTACATTGTACAGCTTCCAATTCCACGTTTAGGCAAAAACTGGGAATCTTACAAATTTGGAATGTCAGTTCCAGTAGAGAAAAGCATAGGTTACTTGTCAGCAAAGAAAGAAACACTACTCTCACTCCACCAGGGCCCCCTTTCATAAAGAGTTACCCTTGATCGCAAGTGTGCTTTGTACGGACCTACTGCATGAAGAATCTAACTTAGGACTGATCTTAAATCTTTATGAAACACAGATACCCCACGGACTGAATTCAACTTCTTTTGTTTTGCCATATTACTGAGAATAACAACTTACCACTTGATTCCTTTGTAAGAATACTTCTTTACTTCAGTCTCAATCTGTAGGGCCAATTCTCTAGTAGGAGACAGCACAAGCACATTTGGACCCCCTCTCTTGGCTCTGGGGCTAGAGTTTAAACACAATAAGATAAAAGAAATGAAGATAGGAGATAATTCATGAAGGAAGATTTTATCTGCATCTTATCAACAACTTCAGCATGATTCATTTCATTTAATAAGTTTAGGGTCAGGAAGTTACTTGGTCTCAACATGGGTCCTTTACAGGCTTATACCAGGTTGATTGTGGATGAACACAGAAAGACGCAACTCTTTTGGACAGGTGCTTAGGGAGAGGTAGGGAGTACTAATCACCTACTTAAGCTTCAGGGACAATAATTTAATATACCCTTCTGAGAAGGGTGCATACTAATCAATCCCACTTATTAAAGTGGACCTTAAGTCTAGAATTACAAGAATATATAACTTGAGAGGTTATAAAATACATTTTATTCATCCAATTCCCATTTTCATAGCTTCCTCCATTGCTGAGATATAAATTGTTGAAATTTATTAACTTTATTTGAAATAGTCAATTGTGCAATAATTTGTGATGCCCTTCTTGTACAACTCACATTACTGCTTTTGTTTCCTTTTGAAATTAAAATGTTTTTATGACCTTGAAACATTTACTGTTCCCTTACAACACATGTTGTATGGAGATGGTTTATACAGCCAAGTCACCCTACAACAGTAAGACATTGATCACAGTCCAGTACAAGGTGCAGTGATCTCAAAGAAACAAAGAAATACAAGGACG
>WURT03003981.1:0-16852 GCA_009936505.3 Holothuria glaberrima
TGCTATTTTCGCCTTGACGATGTAAGGTGTTTCTTACGAAATATTGGCGTCTGTATTAAATCCACCATGGATTTCAACCTTATCGCTGTGTTTTCTTTCCTTATATATACATATATATATATATATATTTATATACATATATATATATATATATTTATATACATATATATATATATGCGTGTGTGTGTTGGCACATTGCAAAGATAACAAGGTCCAACGATTCTGCAAATTCATTTCTCAGTTTTACAACTATAGAATGACGTTTTTGTAGTAAGGCAAATATTTATTATATCTTGTTTTTTAAGTATAAAATTACAAGAAATCACCACTTCATATGTCCTCACATCAACGAGAACTTAAGAAGTTGTTTTGGCCTTCTGTCAGAGATTCTTCGGAATTACTATGTCTATTCAATTAATTCCTATAAAATTGGTGATAATTGGGTATAACATGGTAGTTAATGAATATCTGCAAATGATTAATCTTATGCGTAAAACAAAAGATTCGTTAGAAACTTATATTTGCCTCCCCATACATGAACTTTGAATCAGGACATGAAATCAAATGTCTTATGACTTTTTGATTGATTTGATTTTACTTTTTATAAGGGGTGTTTCCTCTAAAGTTTTATTCTAAATTATTTCATACGATCATGTGTTACGTGAGATTAATTGTTTCATAAATGCAGGCCTATGTTACTTTTTATCATCAAAACGATATACATGTGTATATTCATGTGGACGGTTTAACTGAAAACAGCAACATTTGTAGCATAACTTCATAAACTCAGTTGTTTACATTTACCAACAAAATGATGTCATGGAAACTGTTAGATTGAAGGCTTTCACAAGGAATTTTTGGAAAGGCTTCTTTTTCTGCACTGTAAAAAATATAGAGGGAAATGTTTTATTTTTGTTTCATATGGAGATAATTTACAATAACAATAGACCTCATGCATATGACGTCACAGAACAGAAAATGCGGCCTCCAATGGAGGCAAGCGCGTATCATTGCAACTTAACACAAACGAATGCAGACAGTTGATTTATGTAATGGTCGGATACGCACGTAGTATTCTAAGTGCGCTTGCGAAGTCTACGACGTGTATGTAGTGTGCTTCATTGTTTTGCCGTCAAAATGACGTCGCGATGCTAAGGGACGGTAGTGTGCTTCAATGCTTTGCCGCCAAAATGACGTCGCGATGCCTACACACGTCGACACGTCGTAGACTTTGCAAGCGCACGTCGTCTATTCCTCTCAGCGGAGAGAATTGAAAATACTGAATTCTTTTATCTTTAAAGATTAAAAACAAAAGTGGGAACGGTGCCTCTAATGTAAGGCCGTTTAACGTTCTATGATAATTTTTACTTGCTGTTAAATATCACCCGTTTTTTGATAATTAACAACTGAGATGAGTTGCTAGGTGTTTTAACAAGAACAGCGGCCTTTGAATGACATTTTAGAGTGCTGCTAAATAACCTCTTTAATTACGTTTGAATGGTATCTGAAATTGTAAAGTGACACCTGCATTCCACCTTACGTGACACCTGTAACATAATGTTAATATACAAGCTGTTGAGTGACACCTTTCTAAGTTGCTAAGGTATCATTTGCAATGTTCTGGTAGATGACTCAGCAACTGGTTTTAAGTGACGTCAGGGATTCTCTTTGAAGGTGAGAACACCTTGGTGTTGCTGGATGACAACTATGTTATTGTTTAATTACAATTACAAAAATGTGTTAAATGACACCTGAAAATGTTATAATGTTATTGAGTGAGAACAGTTTAGGCTATTAAATGGCGTAGGATTTGGTAAATCATATCCGTATTGTGTTAAAATGATAGATGGCACCTGAAATTTAACGTAAGATGACACGTACGGATTTCTTCAATTTTTCATTTTTTTTATGAAATGGAAAACAAACCCTATTGCTAATGATACCTGTCAAAAGTATGTGGACGTTGCGACTATTAAGTAACTGTTAACTGGGACACATATATCAACTTCTTTTCGTTGAAATTCCTAACTTTGTGTTAATCTTACTGACTCATATGCGTAACTCATTCCATTATAAATGCAAAATAAGGAGAACATCTTTTCCTTTAGTTTTGGGGGTCTGTTTAAAAGACGTTTTGAGGCGTCCAGGTTGTTCTTATAGCGAATGACTTTTGCCGATTTACAAACCAACCAAAATTAACCAAACTCCCATGATCTGAAAAGGTATCATCCCAGACCTAATTAAATAGATAAGAGTACATGGTTTAAGTCAGTCCTGCAACAGTGCCTTTCTGAAATGATTGCAATTGTTTCGGAGTGAAGAGAAAAGATATTTCTAAAGTATATATTTGCAGACACAAATGCACATTCCCATCAGATGTCGGCATTAAAGTCTCCCAAAAACGTTGGTAAGTGTGAGGACAGAGTACCTTTAAGCCTATATGAGATGATTCCTAGTGTTTTGGTTGAGTTGAGGAGGACGGTACTCGTTCATCACTCCCAATTTTTTTTTTTTTTTTTTGGGGGGGGGGGGAACTACGGTAATATTTAGATCTATCATGACCAAGAACTGGAGCGCCAACTTTTCGGCCCGCTTCGCTAACATCTATTGCCACGTGCAGTCTTACTGAGAAACTCTCAGACAGGCACATCGGCATACAGTATACGCAACTGTTCATACAGGCTCTGTACATTATCGCACTTAATTGGGATTTCCCTTGTAAATACTTCGAGTTGTCCCAGTGCTCTAAAACCAATGTGATCTACGGAACGAACCGGTATGTTGTCAAATATTTTGACTTAATCTGATTTTTAGCCATATTTACTGCAATATTTGACAAGACTTCTTTTCGCGCCCGTTTTGATAAGATTGTAACTTTTAATGGGAGTTTTTAATAAATGTTTCTCGAGGGAGCCTCTTCCTTATTTAAATTATTGCGTGGATACTGTGGTATTAAAATACTTTTTCACATCGTAAGGAACGTCACTGGGGCCTCTGTTTACAAATTCTTTCTATTCAACACAGTGGTTCTTTACAGTAGAAACAAGCTTTAAGTCTTATCTTTTTGAAACACAGGTAAAACTACTCTTTTCGTGCACTTTGCGCCATTAAACTTCATTTGGATGTCAAAAACTTTTTAATACGAACTTTAACCGTCTGGGGTCGTATGGGGTCTTCATCCCTACCGGTAAAGGCGTAGGGGAACACACCACGGGCGTATACTACATTGGATCCCGTAATTTCAAAGAACGTGTTGCATGCAAAACTTTTCTTCAACAGAGGGTTTTTTTTTTTTTTTTGTTTTTTTTGTGAGCACGCTTCGTGTGCACGTTAAGCCTTCCTTGTCATTGTCAGGAACACTCGTGTAATTCCCGGTCTTTTGTTTTCCCTGCCAATCACTTAATTCAATCCACTGCTGGATTTAAAACTGTATGGTAAAAGTTAAGTTGTTATTGACCTCTGAACGCACCCCTGATATTGCTATTTGCGACTAGGAAAGAGACGATTTGTGCTCCTTCGATGCAGCTTATGAATCCATTTCGTTGCCAGCATAACATAAGCATATACGTTTTCATTTACATATACGTTTCCGTATGCTCATACTTGTGTGTATACGTTTAAGTATATATGTACGTATAGATCTTATTGAGCTTTCCGACACACGGTCCCCCAATGTCCAACACAAATCATCGCTCTTGTCTCTTACACACTCGAAACAAAATGTAACCAGAAAGTGAAAGCACCATACCTACACATTGAAACGTGCAATGATCTTGCCCTCAAATTGAGTTGAAATGCAACCAGTACAAAAGCAATCTTTTTATATTCTGGGAACACACTAAATGCAAAAGTTTAAGTCATAATTGGCTTTCAGAGAACCTTAAAAAGACACCACTACCCCGTTTCTTGTTAAAATTTTATGGACCTGCCAAAGTTTCTGCCATAGTTGATGAATCCTTATGCGTCTAATTTTTACCAGAAAAGGGGGTTCAACGAGAAAGACACACGTTTCATTAACTTTTCATTAAAGAAAGTCCGCCGGCAATAGCGATTAAAGATTCAGTTTCTCTCAACGCTCCACGACCATTGTACAACAGAAATTGTCTGTAAGATACAGCAGCAATTTGAACTGAAATGTCTTGGACTTAGCTCGACCGTGTGGTAATTTAAATTTCCGTTTCAAACGAAGCAAAGCGAAGGGACTTTAACTTGAAATATGGGCTTATAGCCCTATCTTTCAAAGACAAGTAAACATATATTATTTAACTTAACGTGTGCAATGTTAATTATGGAATTAGTGACATCAGTTTTTTTTTTGTTTTTTTTGTTTTTTGTTTTTTTTTTTGATGGAGAGCTTTTGCTGTATCTTTTGCCCTTGGTTGGCAATATATAGATATGACTTTACACTTGCTTGCCTCAACTTATCTTTTGATACAAACTAGATAACTTAGGTTGCTAATATCTCTACAATCGCACAAAAAATTGAATGTACATTTGACCAGAATATTTTAACTCTTCGTCATGTTTAAAATGAATTTGGGCCTTGACGATATTTAAAAAAAATAGCCGGTTTAATGGGTCCTGGGGTGGTTCAAACAGTATTTCCCAAGGTAGAACATAGTCATTACGATCATTATGTTCTAATAGAAACATGCCTTCCGTGTTTGCAATATAGGTTTTGACATAACTGGGTCCGCAATTGTGTGTTTCTAAGTAAATGATTTTGCCTTTTGAATTCACCCAGAATTACGTAAAAACCCCGATTGCAAAACGTGGAAGTCATGATTGCATTAGAAAAAATGGTTTCAATGACGATATACTCACAAGATCACCACAACCATATTTAAAGATAGTAAAATATCTTTCCTGAGGAAATTGCAGCTGCACTCCTTTCATTGACTTTATTTATATCTTCCTACAAAGTACAGTCATTCATTAATCGGTACATTGGTTCAGTACTGCATCATATGGCCAAAGCTGTCTTCCTCAAGATCACATGGATCCCTTGATCAAACTAATTGTACAAATTGCTGTTATTGGAATTGTCTCTGTGATGCACAAATCGTTGATGCAATTTAGAAGCAAATTAAGAAAAACATTTTTACAGGAAATTTATTCATTGCGCATAAATAAGTTTTATACACAAACACAGCACATTTATTCATCATTACGTTGAACCTTTAGTGCGTGGAGTGCATTATATAGTGTGAAATGTGTTGAAGAGCTCCCCCAAATTAGGGGTCGAAATCACAGACAAGGATAAGTTGGTTGTGAAAACTTGCTTAAACGTAAAGATAAAGCTTGTAAAATCGATAAATAGGTCCTTACCCTAATTTTCGAAAAAGAGTTTACCATGCTGTGAATGTGTCAGCCAGATTATTTGCCAACGAACTTTTAAGGGACAAAAGCCATTAAGAATAAGAGTCAAATCGAAACCATTTCATGTGAAGCATAGCTATATTGACTTACTTCAAACACTGAATAGATATGTATATTCGAATTTCTGTTATGCTGTTCTCACAATAAAAGAGGTGGTGTGGAAGCTTGGTCATAGCATGCATTGTTAGACAGACACAAGTATAGGTCATGAATACAAACTGGTATATTTGTTAACCTACAAATACTTTATTGCTTGTGCGTAGCTTTCAGAGACCTGGCTATTCGAAACGGCAAATAGAGGTGAAGGGGCAGGTAGCCTACGTAGCGCCTCTGTGGCTGCCATCCCTTTGGACTACCCTGCCCCTTGTAGAGACGAACTGAACGAAAAAAGTTTGTCTGCTCCGCGGGATAAGGGGCAGGTGGTTATTAATGACAGTTGTATAATAATATCTCAAACATTGCAAATATTTCTGGATTTTGACTTTGTTTCGTGACACAGTAGCTCACGTAAATAAAGTAAGATATCATAAAATCACCTTTCCTTACTTTTCGTGACTTAATATGTTGGAGTGTTGTGCTCGCTTTACTAAAAGGAGCTCTTAACACGTCACTCCTCTCTCTTTTTGTCTCTATATCTCTCTGTTCACATTTCTTTTGGTACCCCCTCTCCCTTTCTGTATAAACTAAAAACTACATGATCACTGCTTTAAATCTCTCCAAACACACCCTATAGGCCTAGTTACAAGTTACGTGCATAAAATAGCTCAGTGCAACAAATAAAGCATTGCTGCAGACCAACCTGGCGTTTGCCGTCGGTATTATTTGGTAGAAAGCGAGCATACGAGCCAGTTGTAGGCAATTTATGCGGTTCGCTGAAGGTTTTATTACGCAGTTTCTTTACAAACTGTACGGTAGTAAGATACAATTTTCCCTTTCTGAAAAATGCATTGATTTGTTGAAATAGTTCACTCACGTTTTAAAATAGATGAGTCAATGCGTCTGTATGGAACATTTTCTTTGCGTTCATATGTTCGTTCTGCATTTTATTGAATTGAGAAGGAGGTTGTTTTCGTGTAACCCAAGAAGTTTGGACAGTTCACCACAGAATGCACTACTTTTTTCGATGAAATTGGAACGGGTCATCTGTTGATGAACGCAAGTTCAGAGGAGCGTGAAGTTCAATTTTGAAACTGTACCCGACAGCATAAAGAATAATTTAGAAATTGCTTCATTTAATTTGGTGTTAGAAGAGGGTGAAGATGAAGACCTCAAGTGTTCAACCTCGTTTAGTTCTCCTCTTTCAGTATATTAAAAGTTTATTGGCATTTACAAATGGCATTAGCTAAAGTATAATAGTGTATCAGGATAATTTGACAAAGAGTACACTACTTATTCGATATGATCAATCAAACAAGTTGTCAATAATTACACCGTGCTGGACAGTCTTAACAAAGCACGTTTTGAAGCCTTAAAGAAAAGAGAGAAAAAATAAAGCCTAACTTGCATAGATCTTACCATCCTAGTGGTAAACAATGCGGGCAAGGTCGTAAATTTACCACGACTTTATTACAAAACAGGAAGTGTTCATTGACAGGTATACAGTGAAATGATATTTTACTGACGGTTAAAATTATAATAGATTCATTCCTTGTACATGCATGTCATCGTGTAGGTAAGATACTTCTATGCAAACGAAAAATTTCTAAATAGGATTTTACGTGCCAATGTAGCTTAAGAAAAGGGAGAGGGCAATAGCCGCCTCTTCCCATCCTTGAGAGTGCGGAGGCGAACACCCCTTTCTTCCCCGTACTCTCAAATATTGATGCCGCAATTTATTTTACCTTTAACAGGAGAACATGATGTTTTTCAAAGTGTTTTCATTTTTGCTGTACATATAACATATAAAGAGCAGTAATATGTATTGAAACCTTAAACTTTGTCGCAACCTTCAAGCGATATAATCTCTCCATTTTTCCTCCATGTACAATTAGAAGGTAGGCTAGGTGGAACTTTTATCTGTCTGATGCAATATATGATGAAAGAGTAAAAAAAAACTCATATTTCTTAGAGAAATCCCTTTGCCCATGTTTGATTGTTTTGAGGATTGGGGGGTTGGTTTCTTGACAATTCAACACCTTATTGCATGTAAATAAAATTTAAAACCATCAACTTAATCTGGGTTACATGAAGGGCATTCTTCCCGAAGTACGTATGTAGTTCGCGTTTGGGGACACTATTGATCTCACCGGCGAGACAAATCACTTTTGCAATTTAATTTAATAATTTCTAATGTCTTCGAGGAATATAGTCAAGATAACGACTACGATAAGATGTGTAATCCCTGACGTTGATCAGTCTCCCCTTTCAAGTAGCACAAACCCCCAACACGAAAACAAAAAAAATTCTGTAGAGCTCTTTGCTTTTCTCTAATAGTTTGCCTTCTTGAGTTGATTCTTTTATTAATTATGTGACGAGTACTTGTCCGGACCCATTTTAGGTAGGATGTTTTCAATAACCATTTGATCCATTTTACATGGAAATGAAAACTTTCTCTCCATTTTCGAGAGTGAACTCTTCATGCAGGGGCGGTTTTACGGGGAGGGGGGCTTTGGGGACTCAACCCCAAAAAAAAATTCGCTCAAGCCCACCATAAATTTTCCGAGGTTGTGTATTATCTTCATGCTATATTTGCATGTATTGAGAAAAACAAAATTGCCCAATACATTTGTGCACATCTTAGTCCAGTGGATGAAGTTTCTCAAATGTGTCATGCAAGATAGGCATGTGATCACGTTTCTTGTATCCCACGTCCACCTGCGACTACGGTACACAGTTGTTTTCACTGCATGTAGTACGACAGCCACGCTTCGCCTTGGTACTGTATACCGGATTTACGTTACGTACGCACAGTGCAGGCTCCTACTAGCTTACCCCAGCTGCATTCTTACCTTTGACGCCAGTCGCTACATGAATGAGTTTGTCAAGGGAACCTGTCGTCTGAGTCTCAAAATCACATAGGTTCATGATTTTATAACATGAAAATTTGGGTCAGATAAGTAACTTCTATTACAGTATGTACATACATGTAAATCAAATTAACGGATTGATCACATCTGTTGGAAATGAAAAAAGAGTCATTTCGTGGCTGATCTTGTCAAATTATACTGGCAGTCCTTTTTAGTCAAATCTAAGGCCGAATCGTTACTCCCATCAATGTGAACAGGTCCGGTTGCTCGCATCTCTCAGTAATGTTAGCTACATTTTTCCGAATTAAAAAATATATGCCTGTACAGTCGCGTACGCAGGGAGCATTCGGCCATGGCCCCCCTCACGGATGCTAATTTTTCCTTTTTTTTTTTAGATCCTTAAAATTCGTAATTTTTCAACACAAATTTTACTTCAAAAGGTAGCGATATATGTGGCACCAGATTGCATGTAAGGACAGGTGATTTTTCAAAAATTTTCAAAGGGAGGGATTGTCTACCCATGGCTCCTCACCGATGCCACTTTTTGTAGATCCTAAAAATACGCAAATTTTGTAACACAAATCTTACTTCAAAAGGTAGCGATATATGTAGCACCAGATTGCATGTAAGGACACGTGATTTTTCAAAAATTTTCAAAGGGGAGAGGGTGTCCTTACACCCCTCCCCCAGGCCGGCAATCACACAACATTCTGCATACCCCCTGAGAGAAAAATCTTGCGTACACCACTGTGCCTATATGTACGTTGCACATATGTTATCGTACCGTTTTTTATTATCACTGTTTTCAGCGTGGCGTTGCCGATTTGTATATTCGAGGGAAAATTTTATTCATCCGTTTCAAGCCCCCCCCCCTAAGTCCCCCCCCCCCAAAAAAAAAAATTCGGTCTAGAATCGCGCCTATCCTCATGCCTCCCTGGCAGATTTAGTCCCAATCTATACAAATAGGCCTTGTACCCATTGACGTCACGCTGAGGTGATTTTGAAGGGTAAACAGTGCATTCTAGCACCTCCAGCCATCCGTTATTGAAAATCCGGCATTTTGATTGGTTAAACACTGACCTGTTATTCCACAACACATTGTCAGTAAACGTAAAAACTGATCAAAATGGAGTTTTTCACAGATTTTTGGTGTTAGAATAGGAATAAACCACATTTGTCGGATTATTTTTGTCTCATAAACCGTCTCGACTCCAAATTTCTCAATATAACGGACTCTGCTTCGCCTCGTCCTATATTTTGCCAAACTTGGAGTCTCGACGGTTTATTCACCAATAATAGTCCGCCCAATGTGATGTATTCCTTAAACAAAATGTACGCAAGACGTAGACTTCGCATGCTCTCCCATTACACTTACGCGCGTATCCGACCGATACACAAATCAGCGGTCTTAATTTGTGTTGGTGTAAGTTGTGATGATACGGGCTTCCTCTGCCTGTGTTCTGTTGCGTTATATGCATAAGGTCTGTTATGTTCAATAACTTTTATATCAATTTTTTTCAGACCTGGAGAATTTACGATACAGATAAAAGTGGGTACATTGAAGCCGCCGAATTAAAGGTGAGAAAATAAAAAAAAACATGTTTCCCATAGACCTTTTTCCAAATATCAATTACAGAGGATTGTGGGAGGGGGGGGGGAAGTTTGGTACCGGTGGTTTTTGGTTACAGTAAAGTTCCCTTCTTGAAACGACGCATACCAAAACTTTATTCTTTAATCCTTTGTAATTGCTATTTGAAAAGGGTCTATTAACAGATTAAAACATAGAAAGTTCTTTTTTTACCTTTCTATAAGGGCGTTTATTGAGTTAAGATTTGTGACATACAACTAGAAAATCCCATATCTTGGGTTGGAGTATGAGTCCGATTTCCTTGTATCCTTTCACGTTTTAATAGACCATGTGAAAGGAGACGAGAACGAAAAAAAAGCGTAATCAGAGTATCTATAGTTGTGATGGCACTTGTCTTAATTACTAATGAAGATATACTGTTTCTAATGAAAGAATTAAAGAGGATCAAAGGAAAGAATTATGATGGTCCCCAAAGTGAGATGCAAAACTGCCGAAAGGTTTTGACGTAAAACACCTCAATACTACCATTAAGAGAATGTGGTGCTGGAATTCCGCAACAAGTTGTCAGTATGGGGTAAGATTTTATATCGTATACCCCGTTATGACATTTCTTTCTCCGCAGCCTATCACAAAGTAACCCTATATCGACATCAACAGTAGTTTAAAACATTATCACGTATGTTATATGTAGAAATGTCATTTGCAATTAATTGACGATAACAATCCGATATGATATCAATCGTTGCCATTTTACAGTTGTTCAATTTTATTTCCTTGACAAGAATTAGGAAACTTAAAACAAACAATCAAGAAACCACGATGATGTCTAGTCTCTCCAAGTTAATAATATTAGGTTAAAGTGAGATTTTTGTTCTTTTTGTCAATGAATCTTTTATCTACGTGGTTCTCATTTTGATTGACCGTTAGGTCAGCGTGCGCGCCCTTATCTTGCTACGTCTTGTATGAAAGCACCCCCTCTCCTCCTTCTTTGTCTCACAAGGACATGTTAGACGAACTTCTAGTCTTCTGACCTCCATTGGATGGTAGTTGGTATTTCGAAAGCAAACATCTCTGCAGAGCGTGGGTGATATTTTTTGTAAAAGATGTCTCTTGCAAATTGCCGAAATAACCCTAAAGGCGTGTCAAACTCTGATAACCCTTACGACATACACCTGCAGAATTCATTTAATAAATCGATTTTTTCTACTCTGTCGTATCCGAAAAAATGCCTTCAATTGATTCGGACACCGATTTTCAATCTTGTACTGACAGTCCTAAAGACACGTATTTAAACGTTGAAAAATAAATATACCCATATTTTATTATCCACTTGAAAACTTTGAGCCATGTAACTTTATATGCTTTGTCAGATCTCAATATTTTCACAAACTAAATATCGCAGGCAACAGACGATAAGGTCTTACCCATATTATTATTCAGAATAGTAGATAGCATTGAAAATAGACTAATCAGGTTATAAGGTTACCATGCTGTTCAAATCAACATCAACTAAGTATGCTCTTGGTGCGACAATTTACGTCCAGAATAGCTCCCAAATAGGTAGGGATATACTGTGTATGTCTAAACAAACCAAACTGCACAAAGTATTTTCGTAAGAAATTGATAGATTCAATTCAAGCACTTTAGAGCCTGCCGTTGAGCAAAATTTTGTTTTCTCACATAATCAAGAAGCAATATATTCAATGTAACTTTGTGAATGGTGAGTGACGACCCAATCGCAAGTTGTAATGTAAAATCCCTGTGGGCTGTTTTCATACCTGTTCAAGTAGTTTATTTTTAACTCACATCTTTCAATGAAGTTATTTTATAGAGCTAATGATTCCATCCAGAACGTATTTACTATCGCTTCAAAAGTGTCTTTTGAATTCTTTAATCAGCCAAGCTTCGGGTGTCAAAACGATGACCATACTCATTAGTTTAAGCTGTGAAATGTGGCAAATACAATATGGAAGGTCGGGTGAAATGTAAGCGTATATCACCTGGGGGAACCACAATGAAAGCTCTTTCCGGACTCTCATTTCATTTACTTCCTGATGGCTATAGTCAGAGAAAATTGTTACCTTTACAAGATCTTCATGGACATTAACCTCAGAGGGACCGCTAGATAATGCCCAAAATAACAAACCGTCAGTCGTGTATCAAATTATTTTAGAGAAGTAAGAAACCTTTCTGAGCCATTTAGAGGTATCGTTAGTCATTTTACCTCTTTTGCACCGACTCACCTTTTTCCTTGATTACAAATAGAGGTGTTTGCTTTTTGCTTAAACGACAAAACTGTCACCTATAACAAAAATGTCAGACACTTTAAATGTAGGAAACAAGCCATTAGCGTATTATGAAGTTATCTCGGTGGTCAGGTGGTTTACGCAGTCACGAGAGCAATTTTGTCGGAGGCTGTAGAAGAAATGTAGATATTTTGCACCAGAGTAGTGGACAATTTGATATAACCACAAACGATCAATGTTTTGTTTTAGACAACGTCATCTGCTTGAAAAAATGTATTTGTGCAACTGACGTAACTTGGTCGGGATGTGTAGGTCTCAAATTAGACCTTAAGAAAATTTATGTTATGTGAAAAGTAGGAAACAAAACCAAGTAAGACAAAATGAAACATTTGATGTTCAATTCAATAGAGCTACCGAGTTTCCATTTAAAGTAAGTCCTTGAAATTAAATTGGTGTAACTCATTAATCCGACGAAATGTTGCATAATTACATTTCACGGCCATTTAAACCAGTAATAAAATGATACTGAACTAAACTTATGTAAATTGTGAGTTGAATATCACAGTGACATTTTGACAAACTCATGAAATAATTAGATATGTCTCAAATTATATAATGTGGTGAATCAGAAAACTGTCATTACTTCTCTTTGTAAAGGGGTGCGAGTTGTCACACAAAATTGTTTAACTCCCAGTACAAGACCTGCAGGTGTTAACTCATCGAAATAAGCTGTGATTTGCAGAAGAACAGGTCAATGCTTAGAGTGCCGAAAATACTCCATGGCTTTTGCGAACCATCGTCTATTCAGGAACACGTTTCTTTTATAATCCTAAAAAATATTTATGTTTATAAAATGTTGTCTGTCACGTCTCAATGTCGTCTTTGTAATTGGAAAAATTGTTATTTCTGCAATGTAACAGCAAGGAAGGGAAGCAATCTTACGGATTTGACTGACTCCATTATCTCTATAATCCGCCTGTAATATATCATCCTTTCTCTTCATTTAACCCTGACAAGGATAAGGTTACCACTAAGAGATATTCTCGTAGAATGTCTTATTATTTGGCTCTTATACCTGTAAAATATTCCATACTCAAGCCATTTTAGTAATTTTCGAGAAGTCTCGAAAAGGAATCGATCAATGCAGCATATTTGATTTGATTGACCTTTAAGCGGAAGTGAGCTATTATGTTCTGTTCCCTACAGTATCACAAAATGTTCATCTCCATTAGATGGAGATCTTCATATGCTGAACTATAAGGAGGGCGCTATTTCAAACCTAGTTGCAGAGCCGTATATCCGACTTTGCCTAGTAGTCCTTTCCAGCGCATGACTAGAGTTCTTGGAGAAGGTAACTTGTGTTAAGTTGTATTGATAATTCTCTTTTTGCAGAATTTTATCAGAGACCTTCTTGAGAAAGGCCATAAAGACACAGAAGTAGAAGATAAACCAGAGCCAATCACGGATGAAAAACTTCAAAAGTACACAGACATAATGGTAATATTTTTAATATTTAGTTTTGGCGAAGTTAAGTCTAGGTAATTCATGGTTGTCCTTTAGTCGTAAGCTTGGGAATATTGGTGAAATCTTAGTGAGTTCTTTTGATGAGTATTGAAACTTGGCTTTTAATGGCTTTGTTAAATTAGCTACACCAACATAAATACTAACACAAATGATTTGTATGGACATATTTTAAATAAATTAGTCAAAAAGCCTTAATTAGTCATAAGAAACATCTTTTTGATTGAATTTTGTCAAAATGCTCTCTTGCATGAATGATTCACATTCTGTTGACTACTTTATGTTGAGGATGTATGGTAGTGTACAAAGTATAGAAAATTTACTTTTCTGAAATATCCTCGATAGGCTCTTTCAATCAATTTTTTTATATATGGAGTGCTACCTTGTCTTGTTAATGACAATAGATTTCACTCAGCAAAAGTTGAGGCAGTCTTATTAACAGATAATGTACAGCTATCCAATCTCCTAATTTTCTGAGCAATGTCAAATCCAGGAAACCATCTTGACTGGTCTTATTCAATCAATAGCCTTTGGGACAACTTTCAACAGTGGGGCGATCTTATTTACCAGAAAGTTTCATACAAACATTTAACAAGTTTGCGCGGATATAGCACCTATTCTACATGAGTGGGACAGGGAGTGCCTTTGACCGTCGTCTTGTATTCCTGTGAATACAACAATTTATTAGATAGCAATTGATGAAGGATTCCAACCATTTTTAGTCCTGTTAAGGCTTCTGATTAGCCATATACAATAGCAAAGATCAAACTATTGTAGCACAAGTCTTTAGAGCTTGTTTTATGGCATGTGGATAAATGACATCAAGCATACACCTTATAGAGTCATTCAGTGTTTACAAACAAATGCCGTCATGGTTGGGCGTCAAGAGATGGTAAGGCGCGCTTACACTGTCGTCACAACGAAAGGCAGATTCCAATTTGTCCACTTTCTGCGTGCTATCGGGCAAGCGTTTACACGCACAACACCTACCATACACGCATGTGTTCTTGTACATGCTCTATGCCAACCAATGCCAACCAGTGACGTAAGCATGAACAGCCTTATAGGGAGGTTTCACGCGTGAAAAAGTCAACTAACACAATCACCTCCTGGAGGGCAAACAAGCACACGTAGACGCTAGGTCATGTATTAAATAAAGTGATGCTTGGCTCAGTGTCCTCAGAACAACTAGCACGCCCACTGAATTTTACGGTACCTTTTGACCTTTCGTGCAAGCCCCCTATAGTCAGGTCTAAACGGAAATGCAAATGGAAGGAAACTTCACAACGTGACAAAATTTACAATTTTGCTTTCCAAATTTTTTGATAACATTATAAAACACACTAGTTTAAGCAAATAGGAACAGTTCTATTACAACTCCTGGTTGCAATTTGATGTAAATCCATTGTTCACATTATCCCAATTTGTCTTTTAATGTCAAAATAATTGTAATATGTTGTATTTTCAGAAGTTCAAGATATAACTTTTTAGTTCAAGACAAAAAAATCAGGTATCATATGCAGTACAGGTCTATAAACTAATATGAAGGCAAAGCCCAGTTAATACTTCTTTTTGGCGACTTTTCAACACCTATAAATTGTTAACATGAAATCAAACAAGTCCAACATACAATGACTCTTCAATTAGCGCAAATTGTGTGTGATAACCACCCTACCATTATAGAACAATTTATTTCTACCATACGAAAGAAGAGAAGGAAAACGTTTGGGAATCAAACCATTTTCAGGGCATATGCATCCATCTGAATGAACAGTGAGCAGCTGTTCACCTACGTCATAAATAGACATCAATATTTGTCTCTTTTCACTCTCTCTATTGTCGGTGCACTCTCTAATATTCAGTTAAAATGTCACCTTTTCTAAAATAAAATTAAGAACAAGAAAAGCAGATAGTCTGCCGTTTTACCCAGAAATTGAAAGTATTCTGCAGATATACTTACCAGCCAAAACACTGTATTTTTACTGTAAGCACTTTGGTTATACTAAGCTCGAAATAAATCATAAACCCGATAGAATAAACACTACGAGAACAGGTTGTCATAGCAACAGTCACAGTGATTGCTACTACTTTTGTCAAATGTAACCTCAACGAAAGTCAAGCTCCAAATGAAGAGCAATAAAAGCAATATGAGTATGTAAGCTGATAAAATAAATGGGAAGATTGTGTTTCCTTAATGAGCACAAAATGAGGAGAAAATGAGCTTCAAGTCAAAGCTGATGTAATTATCTTTGTACTAAGGCACACAGAGTGAGTTAAATATCAGCTGTAAGGGGCGGTTTGCTTTCGAATGTTTGTACTGCAAAAGCTCATGTTTTCAAACGGAACCGCATCGTATCAAGCCAATATTAAAATCTATGAGAAAGCGCCAAAATTTTGATCGCAACCAGTTTAATCTAATCTGTATAATGATGATCTTGTGGAAACGTTCACAAACTGCAGCTTTCAATTTGTCTGGTGCAAACTTTAAGAATACTTTAATTAAAATCTCAATCTGTGATCAAATATCTGCACACTGAACGAACAGCAGAGTTTGGACGGAATTTTAAAACTTTACAGCAACGTTATTTCCATTGTTTTTGAGTTTGCAAGAAATACTGAATATCTCATGGAGATGGCTAGAGCAACCACAATGGATTTGCAATGGTATTCAGTCTGATGTTACTTCGGGTTTTTTTAAGTACCTTTGATTCCATTAAATTAATCCGTAGCGGGGTTATAAATTTTTATTGAGTAATACCTCGAAAAATACGTTTTGCAACGAAAAAAAGGTATCTTCCATTTCTGCTGTTAATAACAAAGGATTCCAACGTGAATACTATTCAGACATGTCAAAAAAATGTAACTAAATAAAGCCAGCGTTGCGGACTCTACTCTAGACTTCAGTTCCAAGTCCTGGCTAATAATGAATAAACTATTGTAATTCCAATAACTTTAAAATAACTAAAAGATCCTTCATATATCTGTTAAAATGACAACAAATATTAATTCACCTGTTAAAACATAAAGTGGTAACCTTAATAAAGATTTTCGCAGTTGTACGTTGCATCCGCTGGATTCTAGACTTCAGTTCCAAGTCCTGGCTAATAACGAATAAACTATTGTAATTCCAATAACTTTAAAATAACGAAAAG
>WURT03003992.1:0-12015 GCA_009936505.3 Holothuria glaberrima
GGATGGATGGATGGATGGATGGATGGATGGATGGATGGATGGATGGATGGATGGATGGATAGATAGATAGATAGATAAATAAATGTGGGGGTTTATTGAAGAAGAAATGGTGCCATATTTGGGTGAAATTTACCTTTTAATATGTAGTGTCAATTCGTAATCACAGTTTTAGTTTTCATCATTTCTCAAAAAGTGGGGGTGGGGGACTCTTTGGCGATGCCCCCTTCCAAAAAAGAGAGGGGACGCGTCCCCCGTCCCCCATAATCCACGCCCATAGAATTTAACGACTTTGAGAGACTGAGCTCCTTAACATACATTTCTGGCTAGAAACATTCTAGATTCTCCCGGAAGGGCATAATTTCGACAAGCACTAAGAAAATTTTGAAAAATTCCAGAAAGATCCAGGCGACCAGGCCTATGTCTAGCACGAGAACAGCTAACTGAAAACACTGTCTTACGCAGGGGGGGGGGGTACTGGGCCATGGCCCTCCACGGATGCCAATTTTTTTTAGGTCCTAAAAATACGTAATTTTTTAACAAAATTTTGTAGCATATGTGGCACCAGATTGCATGTAAGTACACCTAATTATTCAAAAATTTTCAAAGGGGAGGGGTTGTCTCCCCATGGCCCCTCGCTGAAGCTAATTTTTTTAGTTTCTAAAAATACGCAAATTTTGAAACAAATTTTACTTCAAAAGGTAGCATATGTGGCACCAGAGATTGCACCTGAGGACACCTAATTTTTCAAAAATTTTCAAAGGGGAGGAGGACTGCCCCTCCCCTTAAACCCCTCCACCAGGCCAACGGTCACTGATCCCCTTTTACTTTTAGTTCCTACAAATACGCAAATGTTGTAATACAAATCGTACTTCAGAAAAAAGGTAGCACATGTGGCACCAGATTCTGCATGTAAGGACACAAAATTTTTCAAAAATTTTCAAAGAGGAGGGGTATTCCACCATGGATCTCCTCACTGAGGTCAATTTTTATTTAAGTTCCTAAAAATACGTCAATTTTTCAAACACAAATTTTACTTCAAAAGGCAGCATATGTGGCACCACATTGCATCTAAGGACACCTAATTTTCCAAAAATTATCAAAGGGGAGGGTGTCCCCCTCCCCTTAGACTCCTTCCCCAGGCCGGCGATCACACACAATACTGCATACCCCCATGAGAGAAA
This sequence comes from Holothuria glaberrima, assembly GCA_009936505.3. Classification (NCBI taxonomy): domain Eukaryota; kingdom Metazoa; phylum Echinodermata; class Holothuroidea; order Aspidochirotida; family Holothuriidae; genus Holothuria; species Holothuria glaberrima. The sequence goes on from WURT03003992.1 coordinate 1,182, forward strand.
TCCTGCGTACGTCACTGACTGAAGACACATCGTGAAAAGGTCCTTACCGTACTGAAAGCAGATCAAAAGCAAGACAAGATACTGACTGGGCGAAATCGCTTCCAGGGGGACAAAAATATTTATCGGGGGGGGGGGGTATACTCTATGCATTCAGGCAATTGTAGTTTTTAATTTTCTAGGGGTGGATCTTTTTTAAAGGGTGGGGACCCTATCAGCTTATGCACTTTAATATAGCAGTTTTATTTTTCCAAATGACTTACAAATGAACTGGAACAGCCTCAGTTGTTTAATCAAGAATAAAATAACACTTGCACTACAAGTACTAGACTTTGCAAAGTCTTTTTAGGAGAATTCATTAACCCTCTCGTCTGTGCCTTTGCAAAAAAAATCTCACAAAAGTTGTGCTTAATCACTAATCTGTGCCTATCCTGAGATCCACGGCGGCCTCAAAGGACGCATAGTGAGAGGAGAAAATCATCTCACTGAATAGCAAGAACTAAAGGTCTTAAAATAGAGGGAGTAAAATATCTCCAAACAGGCTCTGCAGAGTCTATACAAGCACGAGGTAAGTATTCTTCGGTGACTTCAGGGAACGTGAACAAAGAAAATGAGTAGGATGTTTGGAATATACTGATTCTTAAAAGAAGTCAAACTATTGAGGCAACCTGTTTAAAGTTGTTCTAGGAATTATTTCCCTTTATGTTCTCCTCTCCCTTCCCCCACCTTCTTTTTCCTTGATCTTCATTTCACTTTGGCTTTCGTTAATTAAACTGATCTTTCAGATCAAAACAGTGAGTGTCATTTCCCCTGCCCACCAGATAAGCATTTTTTTCTCAGGAGGTACAGCAGCTCGATTTATGTGCTAGTTCCTGTCGTGTCCTTTCAATAACCTGGTTGTCTGGCTTTGTTCCTATTTTTTATTTGATGTAGCTTTCATCAGGGAGATCCTTGTTTATAACACTTTTCTAGCCTGAGCAATTTCATCACAGCGTGTGTCAAATAAGTTCGTCCCTGCACTTCAGGTCAACGGGGTGAAAACCGGTCACCTTGTAACATATTTCGTCTAGGTCAGGGAAATTACAACTGTGTCAAATAGCAACTCCCTGGTTAGAGTGAAGTCCCGATTCGAATTGACGATATTGTTGAGTAACGAATCTGTAACAGATCGACGTTCTTAGTAATATAAGGCTTTCACCTTGTTGTTAGGGTCAAAGCTCTGGATTTACCCCATGACCCAAGCATCCCTTAAAAGGTTAAAAACTGTTCAGAAAAGCTATTTCAACTACCAAACAATTCACTGCAGATGTACCCTTGCACAACGTGCATAATAGGTACATACGAAAACGGTTGGGGAGGTGGGGTGCTGTGAATTGTTTCTTTATAACCATATGTTAACACCAAGTCCATGATATTTAGTTTACATCATTGGGGTGATTTATGGAACCATGGAAGAACTACCGAGGAAACCTTTGAAACCCCCAAGATCTGGAGTTCCGTTCGGATAATACTTAAGTAGCATATGATGAGATGTTTGGTGTTTATTATGTCCCACAGGGCGTTCGAAAGACCTTGAAAAACTGTCTGTCAAAGTTGACTATCTTCATAAGTATAATCATAATTAACAGGCTGCTCGCTGCCACCGAAATGGGTCGTCATGGGTCGACATGGGTACATCTGGTATATGGTTTTGGAAAGGAAAAGAGTTTATTTCACCTAGCCAGACCACCGTTATCAGTGTCATATGGTCAAATACATCATCGACCATATGTCGATAGCGTTGAAAAATCATATTACATTTTCTCATCACACAAGCTTCTTTGTATAGTCGTTGCCACGACAACCAAAAATTTTTTGACCCCCTATTAGATTATACCAGTTTAGTGACCTTTTACTTTTTACAGGTGTAAAATTTTCACCATATGTGTAAAGTTTTTAGTTTCATATAGAAAGGCAAGGAAATGTGTTTCAAAGTAAACTTAAATTAAACAGAGATAATATTTACCCAGCAGGGAAAGGTTACATCGTAATACACTGTACTAAGTGTCAAGTGTCTTTAACGATCCGTCGTATGGTTTCTCGGAGATTGGGCCCTTAATAAAATACCACGTGTGGTGAATCAGGTGACATGCAGTGAGGGGATCACACCTGGACTTCGAATGTTGACGTACATGATTAACTAAGTTCAGAAATAGAGCAATGGTTTTTTTCTTCGAAGGCGAAGAGGTAGAAGAGGGTAGCTGCATGGATCATTTCATGGGTAACAGAACTGTAGGTGATGGCTTGATCCTAGTGTGATGTGACATTAAATGGGTGAAAATGTCACTCTGGAAAGAGTGGAATGTCACTCAATAACAGAGTGCAGTCAATGAAGTCTCTCTTTGAATTCGATTTATCTACATTTAGAGAGCACGTTCCCTAGGCTGTTATATGACTCTTCGCGACTGCCAAATTCGTGAAGTGTGTTCCTGCTTTAATTTTCTCTATAACAGCTTCTTCCTTCTCCTACCCCTCTTCCTCCCTCTGCCTCTCCTTCCCCTCCTCCTTCTCCTTCCTCCTGCCCCTCCTCTTCCCCTGTGACGGGTAGCTACAAAGTTTTCCCTCAAATTCTCATTGGTGAGTTTTGGTGTTTTCTCTGTTTGTTGAAGTATGTAAAGTTCACAGGATAAAATCTACCACATTCGTCCATTACAAAGTGCCAGAATTAGGTCAAATCCAAAACGACCCCTTCCTTAACACATTCGTTCCTACTATACCTCCAAAAGTGTATAAAATGTTACCATGTTAGCCCTATTGGAATGTTTGAGCTGTATAGAATTAAACTATATTGTTTGTGAGCAAAAATAGAACCCGACTGGATCGGGGATAATTCGTTTTGCTTTTTATCTTGCTACATACGATAGAGAATGTAGTTTACCAACGGGAACAAAACAGTGTAGAATAACGAAATATGTCTAGGTTACGAGTTTGAGGTGGAAGGACATCTTGTAATGTACATGAAAGCAAATTAGGAACGAAAAGGAAGGCAACTGAACATCGTGCGAGCGCGCCAAAACTGTATTTGTTTTGAAGGATTTGTAACTGATCTCCGTAGGTGATTAAGTGACTTATAGTAACACTTCCTTGGTTATGGCTCTAGGAAACAATTGGAAATTCTCCAACGAGGGCACAACGGTCCCTGTCCACTCCCGGTGCCACCTCTGGTTAAATGGCTTTATAGAAATAATTATGTTAGTATTTAATGGTATTGCAATAGTGCATTGTCTCGATCAATGTTCTCAACAAGCTACATACTGCCTGTGGGTCGAATATTCTCAATGTACTTCAGAAAAGCCTTGTAATTGTAAATTTCAGTTACAAGCGATAAGATGCTAAAGTGTCAAAAAACCAACCAACAAACATGCGCGTAGGGGTCTAATTTGATTGGGGGGCTGTTGTGACTTGCTCAAAAATGCAACTCATATTAACTAATATGTGCCCTAAAATGCACTAATGCAGTGCTTCCCAAAATAGCAGCATATTGCCCGAATTTTAAGGAAAATATCTTGTGTGTGTGTGTGTGGGGGGGGGGGGGCTACAGCCCGTCGTCCACGCCTTCTTCGCCTATTTCAACAAAACTTACAGTACAAGTATGTCGACAAATGGATCTCTCACTTAAAGATGAATCCTTATACTCTCTCATCATAGGATTTATTAGACAGATGAAAGTTGCACTTACCTACCTTCTTTCATTCAAAGAAGGAAAGTGAAAAGACAACATCGAGCGCAAAATGTTTTCCAATAGTTATAAATGGTCCAGATTTTAAAGCATTGCTTAGGAAGCTGTTTCTGACACATAAAATATAACTTCAGGTCACTTCAATGTCGTTTGTAGTACAAGATATAGCTTGGGAAAGTGCCCAGTTGTTTAGCGTTGGGTAGCACTTCAGCCATAAAGCTTAATTCACCCCAGAAAAAGAAACTAGGAATGGCCGTATTAGCATCGATATAATTATGTACAGAAACACGTGCCCCGTCCTCACTTTGCCAAATAATTTTCCCACTGTACAAATGGAGAATTCCTCTTACAATCATCGAACCCTTGTCTCCTATAAAGTTTCAGTGAAATAAGCTAATAAAAGAGTAACCGCGAAAGTTCTTAGAGCCCTGGAAACGATGATATTGGCTTTTGTGGTAACCTAATATTAAAACTTAATATTTCCTCTTTACATGGTGACAAGGTCACTAAGAGACCTTTTTTCTGCTTGAGTGGTTGCCCCATCCGCTAAAATGAATAAAATATCTAGGGTCACCAAGCCTTGGCCGTAGAAATGGTACTGATATGTACCTATAATGTATTCAAGTGCGTAAAAATTTATTTTGACAAAATGATTCCTATGGATGTTCTTACGAGAGCAAAACGAGAAGTTTAGTTTGCCCACTAATTGTAGGAGAAAAAACAGATTAATACAAATGCTATGCCCCTCGGAATAATTCTAGTAATTCATATCATTTTATCGCACCGTACAGTGCCGTAAGTTGTGGAGATAAAGTGATCTTGACTGAAAAGCAACTAGGCCAGTTGTCATAGAAACGATAATTATCAGAGTTGTAAAAATAAAAGGCTATTTGAAGTCGTCCTTGATAGGTGTGAAGTGGGTGAAGTGACGGCTTGTTAATGTTTCTACGCGTGGTTATATTCGACAACTCAACTGATTTCAGATTTGATAGACATAGGTGTAGGAGGGGGAGAAGCTTGGGCGTGAGGAGGGAGGAAAATTTGCCGTTTACTTTCTTGATGACCTAACATTCGGGCAGAGATTGTAGAGATATTCCGGCGTATTCCTTGTAAAAAGCAAAGAGATACAGTACAGGCAAAAAAGTTACGCCAAAATAAATAAAGGTCTCATTTGCCTATCTTGATAGGACACAAGGGCGGCGATTTGTTCTCAACAATGGCGTAGCTACGGGTGGGGGGGGGTTGAAACCCCCATGACCCAAGCTTGAAAGAAAAATGACAAAAAAAACATGATCACTATAAACTTTAGTACGTTTGAGGCACAAACATTGCATCATTTTGCATCTGGAGAACAATAAAGCCGTTTTTCTCCAAAGTGGTAGGAGCACCCCTCCCCTTAAATTCCTCCCACATGTTACACTCCAAACCCCCTGACACAATCCTGGCTACGTTACTGGTTCCCAATATGGGAGGGGGACATGACCCCATTTCAAATAATTTACTGTGTGAAAAAGTCAATGGACGATTTCTCAAGTTAGGGGACATGTCCCCCTGTCCCCCGGGATCCATGATTAAGAAGACTTCTTATAGGGTGTAACAGTGTTAAAAGGTCATTGTTCCTTGTTTGAAATTTGAACTTATAGATTACTCATCTGATGGCTACTTCGAATGATATGCTAAAGCCAGTAACAGCAAGTATGAGATCACATGTCGTACTATGCCGAAAGACAACTGGCAATTAAAAGGTCACATCATAGTGTCGCTCACTTCCTAAGCTAGTTATGTTGCACCTGAACTTGGTGGATAGGTGCAATGACTGTCAAATTATTGGGCCTTAGAGACTTTCAGCTTGAAATGCTTGCAAGAGCCGGAGGTCAAAAGTCAAGTCAAACAGTTGAATGTACTTGAATGTAATATATAGATGAAATGTAGTAAATTCGTTGTTTCTTCATAACATTGTTACTTGGGAGAACGATACTTGTAAAATTAAAATATTTCTCATTTGAGGTTAAAGGTCAAATGATCAAGTGGTCAATGACAATTAAAAGTTTAAACGTTATGTCCCAGCTCATTTTTTTACTAAAACCATTGGTGGGTAACCCCTCGGTAGATAGGTGTTTGGCTATGCCACTTGCTTTTGTCTCGAAGTCTTTCAGAAGGGTCAGACGTTAAAGAACAGTAGAGCATAAGTGTTATTATTGTTTGATTTCTTTTAAAAAAGTCAAAACCCAAATTTATATTTCATGTGATGAAAAAGCACAGTCTGATTCCCAGATTTTTATTCTCTATTCACTTAAGTATGAAGTTTAACTTAAAATGGTTCTGGTAAGTACCAAGTTTGAGACTATTTGTCGCTCATAGTGCATTTTATATTTCACATGGGTGCATGAGAATAATTCTCGAGTCCTACAGGGTGTCGTAAGTTAGTCTTTCCCACCACTGGGGCATCCACTGGTGGACTGTGAACTGACCTGCAATGATCTGCTAATCTGAGGAGTCAATGACACTCGCCTATGCCGTAACGATCACATCATTCAAAACTTTTTAAACTGTTTTAACCAAACAGATGAAAGAAATTATTAGGTAACCGATGACCTAGCAAGTTGGTTACGTGCACACAGGGCGAAAAGTTCCAGCCATATTTCCAATGCATGTCACATAAGGGCTTTGCAATTCGCCGTTATATTAAGCAACTAATGCCATTAAAATTGACTTTTATCCTCTAGTCCCATTTAACGAGCTTTCTACAAGTAGGCACAGTCCAATGACCCTTGAAATGTAGAAAAGGGTAAATTTGTCAAATATTGATACTGATGTGTCAAAAAGATGGAACTTTCAACCTGTCAGCGATTTGTACGCATGATCTATGGATAAGATGCAGTACGTTTACAAGCTCATTTTCGTGCTCGGATAACTCAAAATTAACCGCAAATTTTGTGAACTAATGTAGTTTTCTTAATTTCTATGTGTGAGTTATATAATATAAAGAAAGGGAGAACAACATGTAAGAGAAGCTTATGTGGAAGAGGAAAATTTTGCAAATATTTCAATGCCAGCAGTAAACACTGGTTATACAAACTACAATAGAAATGATATTAATTACCTTTATATTCTCGAAAAGTTTTACTATGAATCTAGTGATGCCCCAAAGTCGCGTAGGTATCAAAAGAGTTAGTAAGTGCATGCAATATTTACTGAAAGGTCTCATGTTCTGTGGGTTCTAACCCAAAGGTCTGCTGATTGACTTGGTGTTTGTCAAAATTACATTTCCCGAAAGTGGCAGAGTGTCCGTTGAATCAGGGGGGCGTTCTCCCCCTGACGGACTCAAATCGCCACTCTGCGCTCTTTTTAGGTCTTTACCGTATTGAGACATAGGGTATCTACCCACTTCAAAGCGCTCCTACATGCCATTCTCGCCCCCTCCTACCAAATTCCCTAGCTCCGCCAGTGTTTCACGACTATTGTAAAATATGAGTTTTGGGCATTCTTTTAAGCTTACCATGGAGCTATTACGGAACCATGAAAAGCTTACCCAGTGTTGTTCAATATGAATCGTTCAATTCTGGAAAAAGCTTACTGCAGGTTTCCTGGATGGTTCGGCCTTGGACTCTTTTTGACGGTTATAGTTAGGTCCTGAAACCCACTCCAACGTGTTTAGCTACATACTAACACGGGATCAGATAAAATAACAAATCTGTCAAGGATATGTAATATGAGGTAAAAAAATTAAAGCAGGGTTTAAGTAGTCTGAACAAAGAAAAAATAAATAAATAAATAAAACACGTGTTTTCAATCCTTTGTGGTCAAATTCAGTGACTTTGAGCGGAACTTGTGGCGTTCGTTAGATATGATTTGTTAATTGACAAGCAAAATTTATCTTCAAGTTATCTTGCCTTTGTATATTATTATATAGGTTTTCCTCAAATACGTAGTGCAGCGCAAGGCAACGCAACAATGTGTGTATGGTGAAATACAAGCGTATACCTAACCAATTAAGAGGACTAAGGAGGGGGCGGCTCCCCTAGAAATATTCTCACCCCTTTTACAATTCAAAATTTGCATTTGCCAAAATGCATTGTACTGTACCTCGCCCCATGTAATGTTCCCCCTCGTGGAATCTATTTCGCCCCTCCTTAAGTACTTTGCCTGGCTACTAAGCCTGCTGAAATAACGCTTCCCTTTTCAAATTCAGAACTATGCTGTATGAACCAAACTTAGAAAAACCAACGACAAACAAATCTAAATAATTCCATCAATGTTGAGATAGAGACAGGATGGACGTGAACGGCTGAATACAATTTGGAGTTTGCACTTTTACATAAACCCAACTCTTCAAGTGAATCACTGAAAATCTCAGGGTCAACTATAATTGAGAACAAAATCACATACTAAGAAGGGTCAAAGTTGTCAAACTGTTGACTTTATGTAGGTAATGACGTGTTCCAGAACAGTTTCAAAGAAAACATGTTTGTCTTAGCAGAGTCATCAGTGATCCTATAAACCTCTATGTACTACAATTTTGTTGGCAGCTACTGTAATGTATACTAACGTTTACCAGTAAGAGTGTCGATATACTTTAACGTTTACATTTGTCCATAAGTACACGTGTTCTGCTTTCTTGCATCAGGGGGTTGTATTTTCTGCAGCCCCTGCTTGCATACAGGAGCGGATGCGAGTTTCTCCTGCGTACTCCACCTGGTTGTTACAAAACTAGCACATGTTGGCATGTAGATTGGTGTTCATGCTGAAAGAAAGAACACATCTCCATCAGACACATGAGAAACGTAGCAGTTAAACAACGTCGAAAGAACAACAATTTTGGCAAAATAAACCAGATCTAGAATCACCTCGTGAACTTTCATGTATACTGTTACTCGCATTCAGAAGTAAAATGTATTCCTCAAGTAAATTGGATATAAAAGTATGCAGCTCGTAATTCCACGATATTGAGAAGCGATACTTTTCGAAACAACAAACCTGGTTACCATTAATTTTTAAGTTCAGAGCAAAGTTAGGTCACCTCTGGTGATCTTTTGAAAAGATTGAAGATGTGAACAGGGATTGTTATTGGCAGTTTTTATTTACATGGAAGCAGGAAGCAATACCAATCCAAACGAAAAGGCTATAACTTTCAGTAATTGAGACGCAGAACTGCAACCACAATCGTATCGAAGGTCATTTTACTCTGCAAACTTATTAAGTTTAAATAGAATCTAATAGGTAGAGGCAGCAACTACTCTCTTGTCGCATGTTTGAACAGAATTCGCTCAAAGAACCGAATTGGTTCAGTTTTGAACCAAACTTACTCTATATTTTGAATATAGGGTAATGATCCAGGGGACAGGGGGTGCATGGAGCTGCATCCCGGAGATCGGGCAAAAGCTACCGTATGCCTCGGACAGATGACAAGATAGAATCAGGCAATTATCTCGGGCATAGTACACGTATTTCCTCGGATGAATACGGGTCAGCCTACAGACAAAATATCTCATACTCCCACGATGTTGTACTAACTCTAGTAAAAAATTGACAAGCTTCTCGTTCTTGTCCCTATTTGACTGAATACTTTTAGATTATATGGGCCACCTAACGGGATGCCTCTGATACCATTCTCACTTGACTACATGGCAATAACACAGACCAGGGAGGTGTTACTTTATCAAAGTAACACCTCCCTGCACAGACCACAGTCAATCTCTCATGCTGCCCAAACAATAAAGGCTATAGCGATATTTGAAGCAATGAACAGTGACGTTTGGAAGGTTCGGGATTGATCCTCGGTTGAGTCAAACTAAGAAGGACTTCTAATCTCATTTTCCAGTCTTTGGTTTGCACATATTAAGAGAGAAGGATCCAAATGTGATTTAAATTGTTGAGTTAGAGCCTTACGTCAAGATATATTTTAAAAGCAGTAAGCTTCCTCTACATTTGTTCCTCGTAATGTTACTGCCTTTGAAAGCTTAAAGATAAACATTCGTCACCCCATTGTATATTTTTAGTGTGGGGTATCAAAATTTTCAGTTGGTTACTGCTCTTTGATTGACATCAAAGTTTGAAAACTCAAAAGATGCAGAGCAGCTCACATTCCACCCAATGTAGAGAGAGTAGTTGGATTACACATTATAGCCTTGCATATGCACACTAGGACGTGTCCTTAAGCAATAAAATAGGTTTGTGTCTGCAGAAGGAGGGGCTTTACACAATTATGGGTGGAGCTACAAGTTGCTTAGTTGGGAGAATTGGAACTGTTTGGAATGACGAGAATTGCCTTTTAAATTATGAAGACTTAATTATGCAACGATGGGTTTAGCATCATAACGAGATTCAAAACGTGAACCCGTTATAATGCTGATGGGAGGTTATTCTATGGCCCGCGCATTTTCAGACAGGAATACGAGTGAGCAGTCAGGACTACACATGCACTACTATATCGCGAATGCCCGAGAGTTTCCATTGGGAATTGAGGTTGAGGCCCCTGCATGCAAAGACAGATCCTTTCCGACTTAGACACCGCAACCTCTGAATATGGCAATGGAAATCAGAACGTTCAGTGTAGAACGCTGATCCACTTTGCTGCTTTGTTTTTGTATCCTCCCCATACCCCACCCACCCCCTTTGTGTACTTGGGACTGAACATGGTAGCTAGAAGCCGATAGCAGTAGCTGGGAAAATCTGGATGGCAGCAAGAGACCACCTTTTAATTCATCTGTATTGTGTTTAGATTTACTAGCCCATTTTTGCTCATGAATTGCATAAATAAATAAATGAATTAAATAATGCATTTAGGCTAAGTAGTGGTCACGGGGCTATAGATTTTAAATCAACCCTAAATCATTATAGAGTTTTTATGTAATATTTACCATGCTGATGTTGTACGTTTAAAGTTATATTACTTTTCCAGTACTACACAAATGACTTTCAATCATACACATGAAGGACTGTACTAAAGTTTTTGTACAAAAACTGTAAGCTTGTCACTGTCATTTTGTACTTTATGCTGATAGAAATGTTTGTAAAGATGTCAAAATTTTAAGACGAATGGAAGACAAACTGGAACCATTCTTAAACTCATTTCCTTTATACCTTTGACAGTTTGACACTAAAGGTTTTAGTTACTTA
>WURT03004003.1:0-16852 GCA_009936505.3 Holothuria glaberrima
TGAAAAAAGTATTCGTCATCTCTGTAAAAGTGCTCTTCATCATTCAAAAAGCGTTTGTCATCACTGTAAAAGTGCTCTTCATCATGAAAAAAAGTGTTCATCATCACTCTAAAAGTGATCATCATGAAAAAAGAAGCCATCATCAAAAAAATTTTCCCTTTTGGCGTTCTATATAGATTTGGTAACTAGAACTTCAGCTTCCTATTAAACAAATAAAGTTTTTATGAAAAATCAGACAGTTGTAAGGATGTCTTAATCTTTATGTAAAAAATAAACCTTTCCTGGAGAGAATAGCTTGTTGGCCTAACGTAATTTACTTAAAGTTCAAAATACAATTTTAGGCAGATCCTTAGCCAAGGAGAAAGGTGTGGGTGCTGGCCAAGCCACTCTCCATGAATTTGTTTGCACCCTAGAACTTCTACCGTGTCTGGCTACGGGCCTGATTTGAGGTAATATTGCATTCCCCAAATAAGTGCTCTAAATATTCATTTTGCTCATGACAGACAAAAGGTACAGGCTGGGGTGTGTACAATATTCATACGAAAAAAGACTGTCAGGAATTCATGCCTAGGATACAGTGAATGAATCGGTATTAAAAGCAGCGGATCTTGTTTCCTTTACATGAGGTCAAGGGTATTCTATAGATCGCGGTTTGCCATTAAGATTGACTAAACTGAAAAACTTCTCTCCGCTTTGAAAAGAGTGACTGGAGAGGTAGCGACTGTCTAAATTGTACCTGTAAACATAACTAGATAAACATTGTATATTTTAAAGATTATGTGCTAAACTATTGTTTGGACTTTCAAAATTTAGTACATTCAAGCTTTCCATAGCTGATAAAATACCATAAAAACAGTAATGGGAAAAACATCCAATAATTGTTCTTCTTTCAAGCATTCAAAGCTTAAAGGCCTTTCATTAATGTAATAAAGATCTTTGACCCTTTAGACACTTTTCGTAAACATGTAATCATTAAATATAAATTCATCATTTATTCTTTTGAGTGAATCATTCCGAATTGTTTCATAAACATAATTCTCCACTATGTCCAAACAAGTGCTTTGAACAGGCAGCGCAAACATTGCACATAAAATGATTACTAGCCACAAATCTAGTGGAATAAAAATTTTATCCCATAATTTTCCAAATAAAAGTCAGAAACATTTTTAGTTTGTAGTGGTACTAACAGTATATCTGGCAATTTAGTCCATTGATAAAAAATTAAAATGAGTCGCTAGGATGCCATGTTGGTCTATGGGGCTTATTAAAGCAGTTCTTTGCATTTTATCATGTTTGTCCTTACAGATAAAACGGAACAAGTAAGTTTTCAGTTCTTTTATTAAAGTACCAGGGGTTACATAGTACTTGAAATAAAAGAACTAGTTGTGAAAGTCTTAGCAATGTTATTATACTTGTTGGTGTCCCTCGTTGACCATAGGCCTAATTTAAAGGCGAGAAAGCTTCAGGGTGTAATTAAAGTGAAGTTAATTATCTCTCTCATTGTCAAAAGGCAGGCCCGAAGTAAGGAAGAGGCATGGAGGGTTGGGAGTCCTCCACCCCGTCTCGACCACTGTGCCGCGTTTGAAAAATCAAAATTCAATTTTTACTACCTCTGAACAGGAGAAGCCCAGCATACCTACAAGGGATTATTAAGCAGAATTTTAAAATGATCCGAAAGGCTTCGAAAGATAATCGTATTCTGTGTTCTGTAACATTTTTTGTACCTGTAAGAAGTTTTTCATCTTTATTCTTTTGTCATATTTTGCTTTAGGGACTGTCGTTTGAAGCATGTTCGCTTTTCTCAAGAGTTATTTTTCTTCCTTGTAGCGTGATTCTGGAAACACACTAAGTTGAATCAATGAAAAGTAACCCTACTTCCCCTACCTTTTGGAACTTTTGCCCCTGAAAATATCGCGTTTGCAATCCTTTCGGCCACATGTCTGGTCTTTGGGTTGCTGTCTCCCCCGTAGGGGAACTTGAACCAGCTGAAGAGCAGATCCCAGCACCAACCATGACTGAGCCGGTATGCAAGGTCGTTTACAATTGTCAATGATTTTCCTGCAAAACAACGGAACGCTTTGCACTTAGTCTTTACAATCGACGTTTTATCACTAACGAACACGAATAGCACAAAAAATACGAGTTAATTTATTGTGGCCAAACACTTATGTGTTCACTCAAAGTTAGAAGTGGGGTTTTCACGTACCGGTATCAATGTACTTGCAGTGGTGGTGGATTCAGGCGTGGACGTAACAGGCGAGCACACCTTATTACCTGTCACGTATGTTTAAATATGCTTCAAAATATGTCATATATAGGAATAACTGATCTCAGCCCTCTCCCAAAAGAGAAAAATTTTCAAAGGGACAGCAATCAAGCAAACCTTAAGAAAATGCCCCCTTCTGTTGAAACTTCATGGAAACGCCCCTGTTAACTTGATTAGAGTTAACACGCCAGTGATGACTGTAGTTTAAGGTTGCAGTTACTACAAATGTACTTTAAAACTTAACTTTCCGTTCCATAGTTACCGAACGTTTGATCTTGTAGAAGTTGTTCATGAAAAAATTAGAATAAGTTAATTGTGATCTGATTTGATGAGCTCTTAGTGTCATTTGGAAGGCCAGCGCATAACTCCATGCCTCGGCATTTCGGGGATTCCCCCCTGGATCTCACCACAGTTACACTGAACCACACCAGGGCCTAATGGCAGCCCATGGTTCCCTTACTGTTCGCAAAGCACTCAGCTATCCATCTACGCTTGCGGAACTAAAGAAACATAATCATGATCATAACCTTGTTCCATTCACTTGAAAGAGCCTGTTCCGTCTCTTTAAATGCAAAAAGGATGGGAAAATAAGCCTGTTCAGAGTTAGAGTCAATGATGGTATAATGGTATAATAGTATTATAATGAATTGATGTCAAAGGTTAAAAGGGGTAACAAACGGATGCGCACTCACAATACCAACAATGTGTCAAGCTTTTTTCAAAGCTCACTCCGAAAAAAGTTGCTTATCCTGCTAGCATGAAACTTCACAGATATTAACCTCATACAAAGAAAAATAAACGAATTGGTTCAGTTTTCAATGATTTCTGAAGGTTTGAATGAAAACTGCAACTGTTACCCTAGGTTATGAGCGATTGTCTAGTTTATACCCTCCATACGGTTTCCTTCTGAGCATGCTCGCGTGTAACTCTGAGCTGGCTAATTGTCACCAGGGAAGGAAAATTTTCTCGCTTGCTTTTCGGGCTCCTGTGCACCCATGGACTGATTCCTTAAAGTTGTCTGTGGTGGGTTTGAGATATCTCATGTATACGAGCAGCTATCAGTTTTAGGCCAAAGTAGGCACAACTGGCTAATAACATAGTCTTCTTCGATTCCCCAAGGGGCGGAACCGGTGTCACCTATTTACGGTTTTGACAACGGGCCTGTCAAAACAGTAACGGGGCCAAGGACCCAAGCAAAATAGCGCTTGTTGAAAAAAGACCGGCTTGTCAATTAATAGTCTTGAAGGAAATGTAATGGTTTTCAATAGTTAACTTTTAGACCAGAAAAATTCTTCAACATATGAAAAATTTTAAAACAGCACTGATGCCAGTATAGGCAGGATAGGTGCCATCAATGATAATAGTAGTGCCATCAACACACGTTACTAAGTTATTCTGGGATGTGTTTCCTTTCCTGTCAACTGAATTAAGTAAATCCTAATAAAATCCTAATGTTCATTATTCAACTAAATTAACCCTAACCATATCCATTAGTGGAATAAAATTACATGTATTTTCATCATATTTTCATTAATGGATAGGGTTTTGGTTTACATGATTCAGTGCGTACCCAGAGAAAAATGGAACAATTCTGGAAGATTGTGGACGACGTTTTTTGTCTTCCAATTTCGTCCCACGCCTTTTGGACGACTGTGGTAGGACAAATTGTTGCTAAGTTGAAAGATTTTCACGGCAAAGAAGAAAGGAATGTTTCATTGCGCAATTGGCCGGCTGTTTCACCTTGAAATGTGTGTTTATTAAAGGTCTGTTACTTAAAATAGATAGGCGGCAGCATTATCTGAAACTACGTAGGCAGTCACTTGTGTTTAAAGTTTTTCGAAATTAGTGTTCTTAACGGGCATTGTCTTTTAAGTAGACCAATGGCACCTTTGTGCTTGGGATTGGGTTAGTGACCGCGGATACTTTGTAGCACTGCTATGTTAGGTTTTTCAACCTTTGACTAGACATGTTTTTGCTCTTTGTTTTAGATTTTGAGCTTTATCAGTAGTAGGACTTTTTAGATTGTCCGACCTGGTCTTAATTCAAGTAAGGAAATTAGCTCTATTAGATCTATTACCTGCTTATCACTTCTTTTCCAATCTAGGGAATAAGGAACCACTTAATGGCGACACCTTTCCATGTCACACAACGGAAAGAACAGTGCCCACGGACGGTATACCAGTCCTCGCCTAAGTCGCTCATTAGACATTTTAAAAGTATACTGGGTATCCTTGCTACCCTCTGTTTGGTTGAGATCTTTTTGTATACAAATTTACGACCTAGCTCTAAAATATAGCCTCCGCTCATGTGTAACACTGCTCTCTTCTGATTGGTCGCTTCCCACCGCGACCTTCAAATTCCAAAATTAGAGTAATAAGACAATACACACCGGATGCATTGGGCTGCCTTTCTCTGTTTGGCTCACACGGGATTTTATTTTCAAACACTGGCCGCAAATGCCTTATTAGAGCCTAGTCCTGCTGTCATCTCTCAGTTCTGTGCTAACCAGCCTAACAGGAAGCATCTCAGAAACTCTAAAAGACTAAAAACTCTTCGAACAGCACTCCTGAAAGGGTAACTTTTGGTTAACACAAAACCTATTTAGAAGGTTCTACAGTTATCCTGGCCAATTTGCTAAAAGCACCAACTTCTTACAAGTAAGTTGTAAGAAGCCAAAAGTAGCGGAACAGGAAAATAAATCAAAATTTCCTTCTTTTTCAAAAAGTAGGGAGTTTTCTAGAACCCTTAAAAAGACAGAAAAGAGAGTAGGGATCTTAAGTTTATTACATAACTACCCCATTAAAGCAACCAGAATATCAATCCTCAGAACCCTAGAAGGGTTCATTTTAACAACGAAGACACGGTGTACTCTGCACAGAGCTAAAGAAACTCTGCTAAGACATTGACACGCATGGTCAGGAGACTCGCATATGTGTCAAAGTTTTCCAAAACCACCGTTCCTAGCCTAGAAGAGATCGTCCACTGCGCAAAGGTTTTCCTAGTAAAAACTGGACTGAAAAGGAACGATGAACTGGAAACAAGTCACGCGGCTGAAAATTGCTATCTCGATGCACTTATCGAGAAGCTATAATAGAGATAATTTCTTTACTTGAATTAAGACCAGGTCGGACAAACTAAAAAGTCCCGCTAATAATGAAGCCCAAAATCTAAAACCAAGAGCAGAAACATGGCTAGGGAAAGGTTGAAAAAACCTAATATAGCAGTACTACAAAGTATCTGCGGTCATTAACCCAATCCAAAGCACAAAGATGTCATTGGTCTACTTAAAAGACAATGTCCGTTAAGAACACTAATTTTGGAAAACTATTAACACAGGTAACTGCCTACGTAGTATCAGATAATGCTACCGCCTACATATTTTAATTAAAAAAAATAATTGCTGCCTTCTGCTGAGGGACGAATTAAGTTGCTTCTTTCCTAGCACAAAGACACCTTGAAGGTTATTATGGTTCCTGTCCTACAATGGAATATTCTAGGCAGCAATACTTGGAATGTATAACTGTCCTTCACAATTTTTAATGCAAGGACGATTTTGGAAGAAATCTTTCAAAACCAGTAATCTTTCTTCTCATTTTTCACCGGGTAGGGATTTGAATAACTTTAGATATGGATTGGTTTATTAGTAAATAGTTTCATTCCATTAGAGTCTGTACGGTAAATGTAAGGGTTTACGATTTTTTGAAGGATAAGGTACATTTTACTTTTTCATTATTTGCCGAAGCGCGGGCTAGGAGGATGCTCCCCTCCCCGTCCTGAAAATTTTCCAATTTCGTCGGGGAGCCGATAAAATATGAAACCCCAACGACAGTTAGTCGCCCCGCTTGGCAGAATCTTCAATATAGGGACCCAAGCATTTCTTATTGTTCTAAATAAAAACCCAAATTTTTCAAATTTTCTTCTGTAAAATTCCAAATTTATCAAATATTTTCTCAAAAAACTCCAATTTTTTTTAAATCTTTGTAAATAACAAAGTAATTGTTTTCGTCGAACTTGGCATGAGGAAAATTTTGGCGTTCGACGTACTTTCGTAAACACTTCGCCTTAGTTGGGGCTTCGGTTGATGTACCCCATCTCCCGTCGGGGGGCTTGTCTTCCCCTGTCGGGAAATCCTGGTGCCACCCTTGGTGAAGCTTAGCTTGTAAAGACGATATTTTCAAAATAGCAACGATGTATTCTAAACTTCTAAAACTTACCACATAGATTCATCATATTTAAGTTTAGAAACATCCCTATCGTAGTTGGTGGAGGTATGTGAGGTCACGGAAGGTCAAAAGAGAAAGTAAATATTTAAACATTATATATCAAGGTAACAATCAAGATACTTTTTAACGTGGCATGGAAGCGGTTTAGTCAGAAGATGAACCCTCTTCTTATGATAGAGGTCAGAGGTTATAAGAGAGCAACCCCGGTAAAAATACGAAAACCTTTGATATTGCTTGATGGACGCTTTCCATAAACAGAATATAAATTTATTTTGTGAAGGGGAAATACCCTTCTGTTTTGGTCGAAGTCAGAACTTAGTCTTTTGAGGCTCACTGAAGGTCAAAAAGCGAAACTCTTACTTCATGGTTGGCTTTGATTTTGTTTGTTTTGTGAGATCTCACTTCAGCAATAGCGAGTTCAACTTTACGAGACTTTTGCTTTCGTACTTTGTATTCATTATTTGGGACATGCATGGATAGATCCTCTCTTACATGTAGAACTTGTGTTAGAACTTACGTAGTCGTGAGGTGAGGGCACAGCGCCTTAATTAGTCTGGAACTTGTTTAAGTCTTCATTCCGTGAAAAAGATAAAACCGCGTGTGCTCTGAAAGCTTAAGATATTTTTACCTGTTGTAACACTCTTAGAAAAGTATGGGCTGCTTTTACCCTCCAAACAGTTGTTGAGTATGTACTCCTCTTGTGACGTATATATACTCCATATTGGTATTACAAGTGCAGCTAATATAGTTACAAGAGGGATCCACGTTCACCAAGCGAGCGTGAGCTTCGAATCCCCCCGATGACATGTTGTAGGGAATGGGAATCCTTTGGGGGAGAAGAACTCATTCGAGAGTAACGTTTGAATTCATCCCTTGGCCATCTGGTAATTTCACTCTAAAAAACAAAAGAGTGAAATTCACTCCAAAAGAGTGAATTAAGGGACCCCTCCTAAGGGAGAGTGAATTTCACCCGGAGGGGAGTGAAAATTCACTCCAAATAGAGCGACACTCCATACATATGGAATGAAATATCGCTCTATGAGTGGTCCCTTAATTCACTCTTTTGGAGTGAATTTCACTTTTTTGTTTTTTAGAGTGTAAAGTGTAGATAGGGCTGATCGAAAAAGGAAGTGCCGTGGTTGACGCCGTGAAGGCTCTTTTGGAGAGGAAATGTGTTTTTGGCCAAGGAACCTGTTTTGGGTGGGAATTGCCATGATGCTTTAGGCCGTGAGCCTGGCGTATCAGCAGGGCTTTTTGTGGTTAAAAACGAACAAAATTAAGAGATTTGTGGAGTTAACTTTTCCGGTAGAAGTATAAAAGACCCATTCCCTTTGCTAAAAAGTGTAAAATCAAATCTTCAACTGAAAAAAGAAAGAAGGCGCAGTCGCAACTTTATACATTATTACCTTGCATATAGGCCCAGTGCTAGTGTACTTGGCATTGTATCTTTCCTACAATTGCATAAAATGTGGTTGTATAAATATGCAATGCTAAGTACACTAATACAGCATGTCACTAGCTCGGTCGTCTGGCAAAATGTAAACAAACTCAAGCAGCTTAAAGCTTGTAGGCTATTTGTTCTTGGTAGGGCGGTCATTTTTCAATTTTCAAATATAGTTATCGAAAAATACCGGTGTCGGCAGGAATCTGCCGGTAACCTATGGACATTGGTAAAACAGCTACTTTTCTAACTTCGGCCTGAGAAGGTGTACCGGTAAATCTCATTATTGTCTTGCGTTGACACAGTCTGCACATAGTGGCTAAAAGCTGAATTATGTGCTCTATCTACATGGCATATGCAGAGTTGGAGGGCACCCCTTTTGTTTTTTATCTGTATAGGCTAACCCAGATGCATCATCAACTGTTATGTCTTTTTATTAAAGGTTGGAACTTGGACAGAACCCTCTCCCCCCAGGTACAAAAAACTGCCCAACAGTTACTTGACATTTTGCACTAATTTTATAAGTGCACTTTGAAAATTTTTTCAGTCAAAAGTTTGGGCTGTTTGTAGTTTAGTTATAACATAAACGGTAGAGAAAAGTAACGGAACAGATTGGTATTTATTATGTCCTTTGATAAGTATGACAAACGAGTCGCATTCTTACTCACAATCACCGAGAAATACACAAAAGAAAACTAGTGATTCATTAAAATTGATAAAAGACATTATTGCCAATATTTTTATTCAAAGATTAATATGGCAATGACGTCACAGAGCAGAATTTGGCCCACGAATGGAGACAAGCCCGCATCATTGCAACCAACATCAGCAATGCAGACGGGTGATTTGTGTTTTTAGTCGGATACGCGCGTTAGTCTATTTAAATGCGCTTGCGAAATCCACGTGGTGCGTGCAGCGTGCTTCATTGTTTGCCTCCAAAATGAGGTCGCGTGACGTCAATGCATAAGATTTATTGTTAAATGAAATTGAAATTAAGGAATACGGAATCATTTTAGCAATGAAACAGTAAATTGAAAATGTAGAATTACATAGATTTTATTCCCTTCTTTGTTTTTTAATGATGACTTTATTGACCAAAAGACCGTTCTCTGTTCTTCAATCGATTATAGTTATTAAAGTAAGGTTCTGCTTATTGTTGATTATGCTGGTAGAACGCATTGAATCAAGACTTCCACGAGCTCACGGATCTTCAGCATCGATATCGGCGCTTATAGGTTTTGGTACTCCAAATCGGTGTTCCATAGAATCCATACAGAACTAGATTGCCGTCATTCTGAAGAACTAATTGACAAGCTTCAGTGTTGTGTGTTCTTGAACGCCACACATCCTTACCATTGTGCATGTATAACACCAAATTACCATCAGACTGGAATTTTAAACCACCATCGATAGCAACTCCATGTGTGTTTGTCTCCCAGATTGCACGCCGGTTCCTGCAGTATAAGACCAAATTGCCATCTTCCTGCATTATTAGGCGGTATCGTCTATTGGGTGACCAAATTGACTCCCCTTCCAGAAGTGCGGTTCCATCATTTCCTCTTACACAGCGGTTGACGCTGCAATAACCCGAGCTATGACGTGTACACACATTTTGAGCTGGAGTAACAGTCACAAGAAGAAAACACAACAAAATTAGCTTTCTCCCCATATTTTCTTGGTTGAACTGTCCTTCTGGAAAACAATGAAAAATGTTATGGATATAAAAAAAACCAATTTTGAAAGTTATCATAACATAATGCTTTAGTTTGAAAATAAAAACAAAATAAATACCCTATTAACCTGCATATAAGTACCCACGCCTTTACCGGTATAGGATAGGCGTAATAAAGGAGCCGGAGCAAACAGAGTACAACCTCAAAATGACCCACTACCTAGAGTATTTACTCAGGCTAAGAGTGAAATCCGAGTACATCTAAATAAGAATCAGTCATAAGTTTCTTGGGGTTAAAAGTTTAGTTACCGGCATGACCATGTGTGCTGCAGGTTGTCCACTACTGTAGGTTCTGCGCAGCTATTACACAGAAGCGTTAACAATGTTGCTACCAGACCAGCAATGATGCAACTTCGGCGGACGCAGGATTTCACGCACGAAAGGAGGGTGTAACTCCGTAATAGCAAATTTCACACCAAGGGGCTCTAGAAAGGGTGGGTTGGTCTAAGGAAAAAAAACGTAATGCACCTGAATGATATTTCTGGCATCTAGCAATGAAATTAAGCACTACAATTGTTACTTAAGCTTTCTGGGACCCCTAAAAAGGTGGTGTCGAAAAGGAGGGGTACAGCCGAGTCCCCCTCTGATCTGAGTCTCAGTGTAAGTGAAATTTTGGTATATTAAACATATTGGAAGGTGATTTGACAATATCTGGACAATTCTAACATAGTGACATTCGAAGACGGGACAATAAATTCTAACCACGGAAACTTTCACTTCGTGATTCCAGCCCCAACAATAGGCCTATATGCGACAGCCATTTACTGCCTTTCAATGACATCCAGTGGCGTCTCCAAAGAGGGGGGGTAGGGGGGACGTCCCCACCAAAGATTGGCTGTGCCCGGGGTGTCCCTAAAATGAGATTTTGGGTATGACAAAAAATATGCACCAACACACCATTTAGGCATATGTTGATGTGAAAAAGAGGATCCGCTATCACTTAATCACTCAAACATACGACTAAAATTGCACAAAATGTTCTCAAAACTGTGATTTTGTGGCGCGCTTTGCGCGCATCTACTTGTTAAACTGTGTCAAGGACAGCCTTATCGGGAGATGTAATCCACAGCGATTGTTTCAACCCTTTACTTTCAAAAGCTGTGAGACTACTGGGGCCTTGACTCCTCTCCCTGAAATACAATTCCCACATCGATTATCTTTTAGCCAGATCTTATGTTTGAAAACTGTAAAAAAATGCCACTCTCGTTGCCTTCTTCAATGCGTATTCAATAAAGCTCAGTGCATAAAATTCAGAACATGATTCACTGTCCCCATTCACCCCCATCATTAAATTGTTAGTGCGAGTAAGGTTAATAGAATAGTCAAATTGTGACTGAAAGGGGCTGAACGAAAAATTACAGTCACGCAAAAGTAAAACTCCTATCAATATTTTAAACTGATACAGCATTTTAAAGCAAAGGCTATATTCGAAAGGAATTTGAACCGTTTCTAGGCAACCAGGGCACTGAAATACTCTCTCAGGCTAAATTGTCGACTATTGTCATTTCCTACGTAGCAGGCTGTACAGCATATTCGTTGTTCAGTCATAATTAGGTTTGGGAAGCCCCAAAGAGGAGATAATCAAACAGAGTTCGCTGAGCGGATTCTGCTTATCTCTGGGTACTACTCCCATGGTTCGGATTAACCTGTGCAATCACTTGCAAAATTGCAATCAGTGCATAACTTTGTGTAGCATTGCTTTAAATGTAAAGAGATGGATTATTTTAGCGAGCCCTTCGTGAGTGCATCGGCCCCGGAAGTTGTATTTTCGCCAATTCGTGTGCAAAATGTATCTTAAAACTGAATACCAAATGATTTCAGTTGGCATTGTCCTGACGGTCTTGGCCAAACAAGGGTTAGCACTAAGTAGAATCGATCGTTTGGACGAAAAGAATGTAATTTTATTTTAGATTTTCTCCAATATACTTTCATGAAATGAAATGAAACTGGCAGAGAAGATTACTGGCAAGGTTTAAAAGCAGCTGGCACCAGTTATTTTTTTTCCCAGTTTTTGTTCCAATCAGGAAAAAATTCTCTCAACGCGGAACAGTCAATTTTCAATTCAAAATTGCTTCCTAATAACATCGTTTTCTTGTGATATGGATTATTCCTGAAGAAGCTATGAGCATGGACAACCATGATAAACTAGTGTGCAAACTTTCGGGCACAAATATCTAAATCCCTAGAGAACAGTAAGTTTTATAGCCAAACTTGGGAAAAGGACTCTAGCGACTTCATGTCACCATCTATCATAAACAAAATTTTAGTGGTTTAATTTGCGTGACACGATACACATCCTCTTAGATCCGAAATTTACAAAACAGCCGAAAAACGCAATTCAAAGACAAAATCTTGGAACGCCTCGCCGAAAGCTGCTGTTTCGATCCCTTTATTTCGGCTAGAAGTTTTGTAGTCGAAGTAATAACCACGATGAGATATTGAAACATAATCATAGTTGTTTATTTTTAGCAAGTCTGAAACACAATACGGCGCATTAAAAGAATCGAAAAGGTAAAGCATCTTCCGCATAAAGGCCCACTAAAATGGTGGAAGAAAAAATTGGTTTCCACGTTAACAGAAAATCAACACAGTTTTGAATGAAGTGACGTTAATAGTAAGCGTATCGTTTTTCTGGCTTTAAGTTCATTTTGAGTTGAAAAGATGAAACCTTCAGTACTTTGTAAATACGCTAATATCGACATTACAAGAAGAACTGAATTCATATTTCCCAACAATGTCTTGATTAAGTGCCCATGTAACATACCAAACAAAAATAATATATCAAATCATAGAGGAGTTATGAAGGAGGTACAACGCACAAATTTGTCAGACAATGAGTACTGGAAGTTGATTTCATTCTTGCAGGCACTACTATTTGATTAACAGGTCTCTTTGTTCCTATTGTTAAGGCTCTGTTAATTAAACCCATTATTTTTTTTTGAGATACTCCTTTTTTTCCATGTAATTCTAAGACAAAGACCATTGTTTGTAAATGCTTTGAAGTGACCGCCAAAAACTAAACTTTAATCAGGATTTTCAGTAAAAACGACTGACAATAATTGCTTAAATACTTCAATTGTGCCCCTACGATTGTAATATGTCATCTTCTAGAAACAGCGTTCAAATCTATACATTTCTCTTACTTTTAGCAAATTTCCCCATTACTAAGAAACGTCTTTGAAAAGAAAGATTTGAAGAAATTGTTTGCTTACAGTAAATGAGATGATATTAATTGTGACGGAAAAAGACGAAAGGTTGAAATTTTGCAAAACCGTGTGCAAGTGTGCACATCATGAACAATGGTGTCGCGTATACTAAAAAAAAAAAAAAAAAAAAAAACCTCTCTAATCTGCGTACATCTCATCGACCACTCACAATGAGCTTCTGCCAGAGTGTGACATACACTGTAGACGGCAATACGTTCTAGGCCTTAGGCAAAGTGCTGTGTGGAACAAATTTCTGCTTGGTTTTAGCCGCCCAGCTGAAAGTTTTCAGCTGAGCTATTGCGATCGTGCGGGAATGTCAGATTTCTGTTACTTTTTGAGAGCGTGTTTCAGTGCTGTCCTGTCGTTATTATTTATTCGATCTGGCTGAAATTTGGTAAGCAGGTTATTAGAAGTAAGATCTTATAATTGTATTTATCATATTTACAAACTTTAAGGTCAATTGCGGATACGAGACCTGTTAATACAACATCCTAAAAAAAGCCTTCTTTTGCAAGATCTTATGGCGAAATTTGCTGATTTTTAGGAACTACATAGTTTAATTAGTAATGAACAAAAGTTGTTGCTTGCAGTTTTTATCGTCATCTTAGGGATTAAAATGGCCACCCTTGAAGGGGTGATTGTATGAGAAAATGTCCGCTACAGATCATATGAAATGATTGTGGCGTTTTTTTCCTTTTTTACTATTTGTCAAGAGTATGTGCTTTGACGTAAATTAAAAGTTGTGTTCAGTTTTGCTTTTTCCAGTTACTAGGCAGAAAATCGTAAGGGTACTGATATTCGACCAAATCAGGATTGTTTTAAAAGTTATATTTCTTATTTAGTTTGTGATTCGCTTCAAAAGACTACGCCCTCTTGCAGATTTGCTTGGTTTATTTTTGTACTTCTTGTGAAATAAATACGATGTGGGCATTTGGGGGCCAGGCACCCCTTCTCCTTGGCTTGGCCATCTGCTCTGCGGGCATAGCCAGCCCCTGTGCAATAGCATATATTCAAATTTGGATATTTTCCTCAACACATAAAGTGACAAAGGTTGCTCTTAGATTCCAAGTCCCCACTGGTTACGACGTAGTGGATCAGAACAATGGGACGTGACGTGATCGCATAGGCCAACACTGTCAACACTTAGGGAGTTCTCGTAACGTTACGAGCTCCTTGCATCCTCAGTTATGTATCGCACAACACGTACATATATCGTACGTATATTGTCACGTCTGCATGAACGAAACTCTAAATTTGAAGCTGTCACCTTACTTTTTGTTTTCGTTAAGTTGGGCTTACTGTTCCGACAAGTGAAGGTTCGAGGGAATTGTGAAATTGTTGTTATTTTAAGTGGAATAGAAGTGACATTTACTTATCCCCTAACAAAATGCAGTTGTTATTCTCCCATTCTAAGATACTAGCCTATAAGATTGGTGTGAGGGCGCCATATAGTGAGTTACTTCAAAAGTTAACAAATATAGTACCAGAATGCATCTAAGGACACGTAATAATTCAAATTTTTTTCAAAGGTACCCCTCCCCTTAGACCCATCTCCCATATTACTAGCCTAATCCAAGACCCCAGTTTGGCCACAGCCTACCACTGAAAAATCCTTCCAACGCCTCTGTATCATAATATCGTATTTAGAGGTATACATATCGTAGTGTGTTGCCGTTTTGATTATGATTGTTTGAAGGTTCAATAATATGATGATTGGTGGGTCACAAGTAAAGTCGGCATGTGGAAATTAAGCTCCTGGTACGAGCGCTCTCAGAAATAATGGAACCTGCAGAAAATCAGAAATTTGAACAATTAAGTTACCCCCCCCCCAAACTCAGATAATATCAGTAATAGCTCTCTAAGTCTATATCCTAGCTGTTTGTATGTTTCAATGATTTGGTGAGATATTCTGTGAAAATTTATGCTTCTCCATTTAACCAAAACTTATCGCCCCCCGAGATTGGTTTGACCCCCCCCCCCTTCCTGCTCTCCAAGTCTGGTTAAGGGTCTGAATTGAAGCGTTAAATTTTTTCATGGTATCTTTGTAGTCTGTAAACAAATTTGGTGTGACGTTTCTTTCTTCTTTTTTTTTTCGTTTATCTAAGTACGGTGCGGTAAATTCCTCTAGCAGCAAGTACAATGGACCACCTCCTCCAACAATTTTGTATTTTCCTGCCACTTTCTAAGATGGTGGCTCTACTTTGTTTTTTTTTTTCAGTGTGTTGTTTTCGTGGTCAGTAATTTTGTTTACGGTAACAGATGGCATTTTACATACAAGATTTGAAAGGTAAAGTTAGAACCTAAAGTTTCAGGTCAAAACAGTGAATGAATTTATGATTTGGCAAATTGAATTTACCATACTATTTGATACGATTCGTTTTTTGAAAGTGGAAGTACCCTTCAGAATAACAGTTAATCCCTTTGTAAACAATCTGGCTCTGTTGACTACAAACTCAAACTCTTTAAAAGGTTGAAGCCTTTCCTTTTTCAAGGGGCTATGATTCCGGGAAGGAATTTATCACTAACATCTGTGTCTCATTACAATACAACAACAAATATCAACATAGCTGCAGGGGAATTTCATTGATATACACTTTGGATTAATAGTGTTCCACTAGGACAGACGCGGTTGAAGGGACATATATTTTTGAAACCGGATAAAGAGTAGGCCCTTGGTCAGGAATTCTGACATATGGAGCTCCGGTACCGCAAAGGTGGACACTGAAGACTTTATTTGTATGAAGTGGTGATAACAGATAATGATGGCAGTTTGCGGTGACCACAGGGGATACACAGGGGATACACAGATCATAGCTTAAGGAAATCGGGCCTACGTACGAACGTGTGGGCTAAGTGCCCGAAACGTTCCCCTTCCCTGGAGGCAATTCCCCCCACTCTTGCAATACACAGGGGTGGAATTTGTGGAAAGTCTCACACGTGAACGAAACAAGGTTATGACCATAATGGTGCTTCTTCAGCTCAGCAGGCTTAGATGAAGAGTTGAGTGCTTTTTGGATGGTGATTGGACCATGTTGCCATGCTCTACCATAAAGCCCAGGGGATGATCCAGTATTTCAGTACACCTAGTTTCTGCCGGAAAAGTTCACTGGTAATTTTGAGTTTATAAAGTTCATAAATGATTTAAATATGATAGAAATGATGACGTGGACTGTGTGAATTAGGCGCGAAGCACCCCGAAATTTGGGTGTATACTTCATTTCCCGAAGGAAAAGCCTGCATGCAGGCAGTCAGCCAAGCGTGGTGCTTAGATTTGCCGACATGAGGGCCAAGCTTTCTGACTGGGAGCCAGCTGGTCCAGACCAGACAGATGCAATGGGTTGCCGACCTCGAAATATATGGCGCTTAAGACCCGCCGAAAAATTTGAGGTTATGTTGGAAAAGATTTCACATTTTTGTTTTCAGTCAGAAAAGTTGAAAAAATTTGGCTTTCCATTGGAGAATCTGCCTTCTTTAAGAGCAAAACCGAGAAAAATGTTTGGGCGACAACATGGTCGCCGTCGGGGATTCATTCGTTATCTTACCCATTAAGACTCCCCCACGAAACTGAAAAATCTTTTTTTCTACAAAATATGTTTGACAAAATGGCAAGGCTGAAGAAAGAATCTTCCCAAAGATAGACTAGTAAAAAGAGGACAAAACTTTGGCGCACCGATGCATTTGGTGTTTCTCTAGAATCACGCCTACACGGAAGAACAATATTTGTGGCAACGATGAATAAAATCATTACGTTGAAACGGAGGGGGTTTCCGCTATATAGAACTGAAGATAAAAGCGAGCGTAGAGCACAGTGTTTGAAGTTATAGACAGTGTAGGATAATTGGGCCAATCGTAGTAACGAAGGCTTGGTACGGGATCTTGGGGTGTAGCTCCAAAGGAAATCACGCATAAAGGAAGACAGTTCAAGTTGATTTGAGGCAATTTATTTGACGATTAGCTCCATTCCCAAAGATGATTAAGATCGAT
>WURT03004014.1:0-16850 GCA_009936505.3 Holothuria glaberrima
AACAAGGCCACTCTAAGAAGTTTTTCATTTTTTGCAAAACAAAGAAAAAGAATGTGAATCTGTTTGTACCTGCAAATTTTTTGGCAGACTTGATCTTCTTTGCAAGTTATAAATCTTTACCAATGAATTTTTCTACCGACAGATACCTATACAACAAGTTCAGAGTTTTCAGTTTAAGCCTAAGATTTTAACGAACCCAATAAGGCCAGCATGCGCTGTTTGCAGTTTTTGTACAGAGCTGTATGTACAGGCTCAGTGTAAACACTTGCGTGTTAAATTTTGAGGCTGCATTTCCTTGCTTGTGCATGCTTAAAACATATGACAGGTTCTCGCACATTTGTGAGAGAGACTGGTGTGCGTACTGCATTGCGAAAATTGACGCACTGATAGTGACACGCTTTGTTGGTTGGATCAATGTACGAGATTTGAACATGGCCTTTTTAGGTCATGTCACTGTATATTGCTCATGTTAGCTTTTGTTTTTTCAACCTTAATCATTATCAAGGATACTGGTAGCATTGTTATCCCCTGAGGGGTTTATTAATATTAAGCAAGTTTAAATTCTTTCCTTCAGAAACATTGATATCACTTAATAAACTGTAAACTATCCGATCAGTAAGTAAGAGATAATTTACATAGGGTTAACAAAAGAAATCTTAACACTGTGCAGTACTCCACACCATTATTTTTGCATAGGCAATGAGTTTCTTCATAAACCATCAAATTTTGAAGACGTATATTTTGAGAACAGTAAAAGATATTGAAATAATTCCAATGGATCTTTAATTTGAGGACCAAATTCTTTAACTGAGAAGTGAAACAGCCCTTTTTGGTGGCATTTCACATGATCTTTAAGGCAAAAAGCAAACATGTTACCTCACAGCAGGGTTACCCTGACGTGTAGCAGTAGCACCTGACAGCTACTTTAAGTTATAGGCCTTCTATTTACTAACATGAGTAACAAAGAACAAGTAATAGCCTACATATACCTCTTGTAACTAGCTAGCATACACTAGCAAGGCCTACATCTACTTACAACAAGCATTGAAGCAATGCTTAGTTTTCTAGCACTGCCTTGAATACAGTGCGAATATGTATGCCTATGTGCAGGCTAGTCAAAGCATCCCTTCACCAAAATGTCCCTGCCTTTTTGCTACCAAAATGTCCCCACATTTTACCAAAATCTCCCCATGGTATATGTGATACAAAAATGATAGGCTTGTGTGAACATTTATGGAGAAATTGCAACTTAGGAAAAGTGAGTGGGATTAGGATTGTATTTAGGAATAACCTCTTCATATGTTAAAAAGTGCATGTAAACATGATTTGTAAGAAATCAGTGTTTTGGTTGTTTAGATGTAAGTTGATTGTTATTGTTTGTTTACGACAGTTTTTTCAGCACAGTTTTATTATGACACAAAGAAAAGTACTTAACGCTGCTAACCGTAGCTAACCTGTCCTTTTTCACTGCACTACCTATGTGCACAACACATGTTTAAAGTACTGCCATACTGTGACTTGTGATTTGTACTTCATTTTCCTTGAAGAAGCAGAAAAGTAGACGACAAATGAAACATTACAAGAAATATCACCTATCTACAGTACAGTACAAAACTCACAAAACTATGATGGATTCAACCCGGGACGTTTTGGTACAGGGATGGTTTGACATGAAGACATTTTGACCAATAGGGGAAACTTTTTGGCATCTATAGGGATGTTTTGGTAAAAGGATGTTTTGACTGGTGTGCAGCTGGCCAAAGACAATACAGGCCTTTACCAAATACATCTGTTGCAAGACATCCCTACTATTAGTCAAATAGGGCAATGTTATGTGATAGAAGGTAGTGTTTACAGTGCTCTTGGCATATTGTTTAGACTAGGGCCTGTATGTGATATCTTACAGGATTATGGCCTGACTTAAAAGGTCATAAGCAATCTCCCCAAACTTATTTTGAAACAATAGCTGAATGTCACAAATTTCTTCTTATTCCTCTTCCAAGTATCTTTCATGATATTTTAGGACACAAATATAGCATATTCAAGGTAAACCAAGCAGTTGCTCCATGTAAATTTTACAATTTAGTGCAAAAAAATACTGTCACATGATTCTCAAGAATCATTCAGGAAATAGGATATCTACTGTAGCCTACAATTCTTTATTGGGGTGACAGCATTACCCCTTTAATCTAGATTCCATAAATACACGGAAAATAAAGGCGATTGTAAAAATTGAAATTTGCAAATAAGTTGCAACAGATACAGTAGGCTACTTGCATGTTGATAAAATTGTAGATTTAGCCTAAGATATCTAGGCCTACAGTAGTTCTCTCATACACTTTGTTACCTGAACTAGGCCTTAATATTCATGTTTAAAAGTTATTTGCATGTTACTGGTGGGTGACAGTAACATGCATCTGTGTGTGTTTCTGTAGTGGTTTTTGCTACATACTGTATGCATACAGTATACTGTGCTAACTTACTGTACTGTACAATAGCCTACTACATACTTTACAGTATGCTGTGATGATGTGGGGACATTTGTAAAGAAGCAACTGACTGGATATCATCCAGAAGTTCAGTCTACAGTGCTGCTTGTATCAGTTAGGGAAAAAATGTCATCATCAAACTCCAAGATATTGGTAAATTATTTACATGCATGGCAACTGTGCCATTAGTTATTTGGATAAGTGCCTTATTTC
Source organism: Holothuria glaberrima (assembly GCA_009936505.3). Lineage (NCBI taxonomy): Eukaryota > Metazoa > Echinodermata > Holothuroidea > Aspidochirotida > Holothuriidae > Holothuria > Holothuria glaberrima. The sequence continues at coordinate 2,703 of WURT03004014.1, forward strand.
AAGAGGTCACTGAACCCTAACATTTACTCCTTTAAGATGATTTAATCCTTTATTCCCCTCTTAACTGCTAAGCTTACCAAAACCATATACTGTAGGCCTACTGATTTACTGAACCTGCTGGTTGTTCCCCAAAAAACAGAAGTGTTACAGTCTCTCCACTGCAGCATGTGGTGCCACCTTTTGGGGCCTACAGTACTGTATCTTGCTTTGCTTCTGAGCAAGCAAACAAGTTGGTGATATACTCTCTGGAAAGCTGTTATGGTGATTATACCAGGGTGACTAGATTTTGAAAACTGAAATACAGGACACTAGCTGAAGTAGGATGTGTGCACGTGTAGTGCAAGCAGGAACTCCCCAGTGGGTTGAGTCTATGGGCCCAGGGCTCCTGGTGCTGGGTCAGTTGTTGATGCCCCAGTAGTACTGTAGTCCATGTAGTGAAGCCCCCTAAAAGCATCATTCTGGACATGAGTGCATACAAAGGGCTAGGAAGTCAGTAAGTGGACTGTAATTACAGAATGTCCAAATTTAATGCATTCAACATGTCAACAACTGCATATTTTCCTGACAAGACTGCAGAACTGACTACGAACCTCAACACTACCTTACATTAGCCCGCAGTGTAACATGAATACGTGTGGGTGAACAGGCTTTGGATGGCTGTTATTACACACTTCTACTGTACATTGCAATGTTGCTTGCAGAGGTGGTATCTGTCCTTCTACCACCTACAAAGTTGTGTTTCCTTATTTGATTCCTTTTTTATTAGGAACCTTCTTCAGCAATATGGAAATTTATAACAAAAAGGAGTCTGGTAGAGGTTTGATATCCAGGAAAAATTAGCCAAATACAATTCCATATTTTATAGGACATATGGTTACCCTGTTTGTAAGGACCCATTGGGTGTGGATATTAATCATATACTACTAAAGTTAAGTTGCTACATTGGGTTTTAGATGCCTTGTTTGGACATGGCTCAGACAGAACTTGGCTATTAGCTACAGTATGCTATATTTTGCTTGTCTTTTCAGGAGTAAGTTCTGCAAATAGTCTACAATGACTCAGTGAAAAGGCACCCATCTAAAATCAAGAAAGGGAACTGTACACTACTGTAGTACTATATACATTAAAGTTTACGTTACTCTGTTCCTATATTTTGCAGGCCTAATTTGTTGCTTGATAGGTATGTGTGGGTTTTGCTCTTAAAATTGGAAGTATGACACTTTAGAACCTATAAAAGAGGTGCCAGTCCCAAGATGTTCTGCAATCTAGTACTCTTACAGTCTGTCTGGCAATGAGTTCTCCCTCAGTCTCTCATTGCAGTCATACTGGCTACTGGTCCTTCGTCTTACTGTTGGAGGCATAGCTACAATCTAAGTGGAATGAGAAGGTTGCTGTGAATATTGTCAGACTACATTGCACTGTACAGTACGTAATAGTATTTCTTTGTATCATGAAATGTTCATTTTCCATAACAACGAGTTTTCATGAAACTTGGTCAGTTTTACCTATCCATGGGTTATGGTGTGACGTCATTTTTGAACCAATGCTTATGTAAATAATTAATCGACATAGCAATATTTTAATATTAAACATGGCATTCAGTCTTTGTGGTGGAAGTTTAATAGCCAAAAGAATTAATTTAAGTTATATTAATTTGCAGTGGAGACTTGACAAGTTGACAGTCACTCTACAATGAACACATCAGTGCAACCACTGTACTGTGTGTTCTGTGAGCCAACAACATTACATTTGTCATTCTTATTCCGTAGTTTATCACACCTACCTTATATAGTACTTTGACTGAGTTCGAAAATAGGCTTACCAAGAGAATTTGTTTAAAAATGTGGAAAATGTGATTAGGGGTCAAAACACTCTCTTTAAAACATCAAACATCGAACAAAAAATGTGTGCAAGTATTTAGAAGCAGAGATTGCCGTACAACATACTGTATGTCTAGGTTTACATGCTGTGCTGGTTGTAATTACCAATCTGCTTACTAACAACTTCAATGGGAATGAAGTATTTCCTAGAAAAAAAATTTAGATTGCAAAAAAGAGAAATTTGAAAATTTATCTGTGTTGATTGACAAAATGACATAGGCTACACAGTACAGTACATGTACAATTTGAAAATTTGAAAGAAGTACCAGGGGTATAGTGGTTGCAGGACTGGAAATAAATGAAGGCCACAGAGGCCATGGGCCATGACCTTCATATGTTTGGCCCACTTGGCCTTTTGTGTCTTTCCTTTGTGCCCACAAAACCTTTTGTTAGGACTTGGGGCCCTTCAAGATACTGTACATTAATGTGCCCTAAAAGCTGCAGTAGCACTAATTCCTGGCCTTGCCTTCATGATGGGTTTTTCCAGCCCTGTGCAAGTCTATACAACATTACAAAAAAAAAATAATGTCAGCATACTGTACATGTTTCATCTACGTTGTCAGTTCATAACAGAGTGAAACAAAAGAGATTCGCATTGCACTTGAGGAATCTTCAACTAAATGAGTCTCATTACTGTCTGTATCAGCTGTATCAAGCAAACAAATTAATTATATAGATCTTGTACCCATTGAAAGTAATCTGCTCCTCTGATTGAAAAATATTAATCAGGTAATTTGCTCAGCTGTGTCACAAAAATAGATTCCACTTTGGAGACATTTGTACTGTACTTCAAAAAGGTTGTTTTAAAGTTCACTATGTATATTACATGCACTGTATTATAAAAGAGTAGTGGAGGGGAAACTTGTAGAAAAACAGTATTGCAATATATTTTATAAACTGCATCCTTTTGTTTTGTTAGTGAAGCATTTTGATGAAATTGGTTTAAGAATGTACAGTAAACATACTTCAAGTGCTCTAGCAACCAACATCACAGTAATTTCTGGACTCTACATGTAAAGATCTAGGTCCGCTCATTGCTTTAAAGGGGTTTGTCAGCAACTAAAATTGAACGACTCAAAAAAGCCAGAAAACTTTTCATTTTTAGTGGGTGAAAACTGTATGTCCATAGCATACATGTAGCATTTGGAAGATAAATAAAGAAAAATAACTATTTCTAGAGATACAGTGCATTATGGAAAATCTCTGATGTCATCACAGCACATTGAGTTGACATAGCATCATATTTCTTTATGGTATTGACACCATCGTAGGGAATATTTTACAAACTTGTTTGCTATACCCTATGTGATGTAGTTTTATGCTACAGATCTTCGTGGAAAGATATATTCAAAACTTCCAATATATCCATTTTCAAGAACAAGCAGGTCATTCAGTTTAAAATTAGTTATGAAGAAATACAAAGAAATCTGAGGCAATGTGCTCACAAAATATATTCTGTGACCTTGATCAGGTAATTTTTGACAAAAGTAACTTCTTGAATGAAGATTAAGAATATTGCCATAAGATTTGAAGGACTAGAATTGGAATTTTTTTTTCACATGAAACCCTTGTAGATTGCCACTGGAGTATTCCTTTCATCAAGCTTGTTTTATTACTTATAGATCCCCTGTGAAAAAAAAAAATGTTGAGAGTGGACAGTCTAGGAGATTCTCCCATTTAGAACCACCGATTAGAACGTGGCTTTTTGGTAGCTATGACAATGTACACCACCAATTTCAGTGGCGGAGCCAGGGATTTTGGTCAGAGGGGCGACAATGGCCTGTAGGGGTGCTTTGAAGTAGGTAGATGCCCTATGCCTAAATATGGTAAAAACCTAAAATGGGCGCACACAGGCAATTTGAGTCCGTAGGGGGGAGGACTCCCTGACTGTATGGAGGCTCTGCCACTGTCCAATTCATTTCATTCCATTACATTACTGTAGATGAACAGTACAGTGTACAGTACTCATAGAATGCATGGAAGTGTGGGTGAGAAAGGCAATACTGTATGGCAGTGACCATGACTGTTTTTCTCCAGTTTGGGGGAAAATTAGATTCTCCCAAAAGGGGGAATCTCCTGAATTGGTGGAGAAGCCATTTTAGTAATGGGTTCCATTAAACATTAAACATGTACTCAAAACTAGCAGGCCAGTCATTAAAGAAATAATCTATAAAAAGGGTTAAAGAAAGAAATTTCATCAGTTCTCATCATTATGTTGATAAAAAGTTATTTCAGAGTTCTTCAAACATACTCTAAACTAGCAGGCCAGTCATTAAACAAATATATAATCTATAACAAGACACATGTCCAAAGTAGTTGTGGTGCCGTGACATTAGTTATGGTGCAGAGTACAGGTTGGGTAAATTGTGACGACCCTGTTTTTTGGTGTGTTTTGCACAGGGTGAGGTAGGTATGTACGCATACTTGCCAACCGTTCTGTTTTAAGCAAAACTGTTCCGTTTTCTGAGCTTAAAAACCCATAAAAATCAGAACATTCCGATTTTCTGACTTTTAGTATTAAAAATATACTAATAGTAAAAATGATCAGGAAAATTGCAAAGAAACAACTTGGAAAAAAATGACATCAATCTTTGCATACACCTACTGTAAGTGATTTCCACATATATTGTCTACATTTAGAGAGGAAAAGGAACTCATGAAATCATCCTCTTCCCTCTTCTCCCCTTATATACAAACTTAGTATGAATAAAGTGAAAGCAGAAAATCACAAGCCTTATACAGTAACACATTCCTTTGTACGCATATACGTACACGCACTCGTTGTCGATATGGTACATCTGTGGGCTCTACGGGTGCACAGTTGATCGTCTGCTACATGTTCCCTTTTCTGGGATGGTAATGTTGGCAAGTATGTGTAATGTGTGTGTGTTAATTGTTTTTTTGAAAATGCAAAATAATTCAATAAGAAAATGATGGTGGTATTTGAAAACATCCACATTTGGCACACCAATGTCAGACTGGTATATACCAGAACTGTTCTAAGAATAGAAACCGCCTACGCATTTTAAATGAAGAAATGTCCCCATAATACTCCCTTAGAAAGATCATGAGGTTACCAGATTGTCCACATCCAGAACAAAACAACCATCTCTTCAAGCTAGACTACTGTACACCATATTTCCATAAAACCAACCATCTATGAAGAGATCATGGGAGAAGCCAAGATTCGTAGTTTTGTGTCAGTAACATTAGTTGCTGGTGCCTACCGCAACTTAAAAAGGGTAAAGTAAGAGATTTCATCACTTCTTATCATTTTGAAGGAGAGGAGTTACGTATTTAAGAGTTCTTCAAAATTGTTCTTGTGAGTGGGAAAAATGTTGGAATAATTCCAACAGATCTTCAGTTGGAGGATTCTATGTTCAGGTTTGTAGCTACGAGGGTTGGCGAGGGACGGTTATGACCCAAATTGGTTTTTGCCAACCCGTACTCACATAAAATGAAGCTTCTCCAACCATCACACATTTCCCACTATTACCCTAAATCTGCTACAAATTGACCACCAAATGTCTTTGAGATATATTCCCATTTTTGTGTCAAAAATGTTGAACCAAGAAAATACCATTGAAATGAAGTATTAGTACTCTAATAAATCAGAATATGACATTGAATATGGAGAACGGCAGAGCCAGTTGTGAAGTGTGGAGGCTAATCATGGAAGTAGCCCAGTGGGTGGTCCCAGTTATAGGGCGGATGTTAAATTTAGAAAAAGAGGAAGTGCCATTTCCTGCAATCTGGGAAGCATGTTTTTGCCAATTTTTTTCTAAACACTCCAAGCCAATTGATGGTGGCGCTAGATAATTATTCCCACGATTTGCATCCCACACGCAAATCTTTCTAGCTACAACCCTGTCTATGATACAGTATATACATTAAACTTGTTTTTTACAACATTTTGCAGTTGCATTTCCCCATTACCTGTACGCCTGATGTTTTACTCCACACACACTGATCAGTGGAAGGCTTAGTGCTTACTCTATTGTTGTTCTTAACCATTTTAATGTACAATAAGCAAATGATATGTACAGCACAGTACTAGGGAATGTATTAAATATAATAGGAAAAGGATGAACATTGGACAGACTTACGGATATGTCCTCCACCACCCTGGCAAAAATGACATTGAGGTACAGTATGGATGACGCCACTAAAAATATTGGAATGATTCATCTAAAACGTGAGATACCGTAGCGGTTGAGCATCGCATCTCACTTGCTTTACTCCCATATTCTGTATTGGCAAGCACTGGTCCACAGTGCTTGCCAGTGTTTGAGTGTATCTTTTTATACAACACATGTAGCTAGACATGTACCATGGAGAACACTGAAATACTGATCAAGACTCAAACAGCAGGGCAAAATTGTGATTGCTTTCTCAGATATATTCCGTTAGCTGAAAAATTGGTATGAGATAGTGCAGCAAGGACAACGGCTGCTCACCCACCTGTCATGGTTGTCATTTTCTTACTGTATGTTGGTACATTCAAACCAGTAAAACTTTGTATCAGTACATTTCTTTTACATTTAAGAATTATGCCAGTCATAGGCAGAAATCATACTGGCTTGATTATTTCTTTTTAGCTGAATGAGCTAGTATGATCTGCAGAACTGAATAGGTTGCAAAACTCCTTGTAGCAGTATCCATTAATTAGTTTTTTCTTGACCAATTGATGATGGTTATGCCAGAGACTTTCAGAATAAATGAAAAGTGTTATAGTATGTGGCGTAGACTCTGACTACAGTACCGTATTTTCTTGACACATTACAGTAAGTACATTAAAGGAAAATGCACTTCCTCCCAATTTGAATTAGTGTACCTAGTCATCCTTATTCAGGAATGGCTCCTGTCAATCATGTGACAATATTTTTGTTACTTTCTTGTTAAATCCATGCATAATAATGCCTTGGTTTACCTTCCAGTATTCAGTATTTTACACAAAAACATAATGAAAAATACTTGTTAGCAAATAAGAAGAGATCTATAAGATTTAGCAGATTTTTGAAAATAAACATGGGGTAATTGCTTTCTCCCTTCAGGTAAACGCTGTGAATATGGTAAATTTGACAGTGTCCCACAGCGCTAGTTTGTCTTTTTCATAAGTACTGTACACTGAAATTAGAAGTCCTTAATGTAACAGGTTACTGTTAACTTTCTGCATGTAGCTAGTCATACAGTACTGTAAATGTGTTATAAATGTTTTGTTACAGTACTTGATGAGCCAAGTCTAGCCACTGAGGGGCTGCCCTAGTAGTCTATTGTTGTGCATGTTTTCCTGTTACAAACAATAGAATACTTCTTACTATTTAATGCAAAACTGACTATTAATGACATAGCTAAGAAAATAAATGTAAAAGTACAATGACCTCTCTAAGTAGAACGTATATTTGCAGTTTTTAGAAAGTTATTTATTATCTCTGAAAAGTTGAACTACTAGTACCCTTGACTTGGACAGTGCAATGTTTTTTAAGCACTTCAAACTTGTTTGTATTTATGTGTATTCAATACACTGTTTCCTCCTATTCTTTTACACATCTATACAGTATATACATGGTCATCAGTCAACACTATCATGCACTGTAACCTCTTTTGTAGGAAAGTAATCAACAGAGTCTTTGTTTTGGAAATACTAAATGACAGAACTGGAAAAACTTAAAATCTGCTAAAAAGTAATTTAAGTGTCATACTATACCTGTATACAGTTGGGGCATGTTTTCAATAACAAGAACAACAAGAACAGCAACAAGAACAATTTATGCCATCATATTGCCAAAGTTCCCTTTCAACTACTTTACCAATATTTCTTGGCAAAGAGTTTCCTACTCTAGATTTCCAGTTTTCATAGGCCGGTGTAATTTTTGAAGATATTGTAAGCAGCTTTTCATCTGTACTGGATGTACTGGATTCTCTAGAAAACTGATTTAACAGCCTGATCATATTCTGTATGTAAAAATTTAAGATGCCCTCTACTCCCATATTGTATACGTAATACTTTTTATCGAAAACTGTGCATTTTACCCCTTGAAAAAACAGATTATCCAAACTATATACTTAGGGGCGTAATATTTTTTTTTATTGAAAACTATGTATTTTATCTCATGAAAAAACAGATTATCCAAGCTATGGTACTGTAGGTTTATCAAATATTCTGAAAGTTGTGTTAAAACCATTTCAGCATACTGTACATAGACCTGTACAGGTATGCTTTTAGTTGAAGGCCCCCTCAACACACACTTATTCATGCAATTGTTGTAGGTGCAGAATTTGTTCTGATGAAGTAATTAATTAACTGTGCAATAATAGCTTTTATGCTGTATACCGCATCTAATCTCATCTGAGCATATAATCTGAAGAAGAGGAAGACTTTTGAAGGAAGAACATTTTTCTGTGAGTGTTATTGTATAAATTGTAAATACTGTGGGAAAGGATGATTAAAAATAATAAATTGGAAAATATTTCCTTCTTGGAGCATGTCTTGTAAAGTCTGAATTGGATAGTGTTATAGTGATTGTGATCACTTATATTTTTGTACCTCTACTATGGGTAAAGCAAAAGTCTGTACTATTACTTTGTAGAGGTACAGTATGTGGCCTTACCTTTAAAGTATGGGTATCAATTCCTGGGTTTGCTCTTGTTAGAATGAAACAATAAATGTAGCCCATCTTTCTACAGTACATTACTATTGTAAAAATAGAGTTAGTCATTGACATGTCTGTAGAAGGTTGAGGAAAATCATGTACATGTTGAGACTAGCAAGAGATATCCCTTGAGACTCATTGAGACTCATTGAGTTGACATGGATTATTTTTGTGACAAATTTGAAGGAAATCATTGTATGACAATGCTTCTACTTAGCCTCATTTCTCATGTTCACTTCCTTTAGTTACCGAAAATGTGAGAAATTGTAGCTTTTGTGGACAAGGGTTGCATATATGATTACTATATAATGGTAAAAAGTGTCTGGTCACGAATTTGTAATTAATGGTTTCAATAATTAATAACACTGTCATTGCCATTTCAGTTGTGAGTCAGATGTGCCGAATCTCTTAGTTTGATCATTTACCATCAAGATGTGAATAAATCTCAACAGGTGTGAAAAAAAATCAAGAATTTTGGGAACCAACTCAATGAGCCCCTTTAAAATTGGGGACTTAAATGCTACACTGAAAAATATATGGCATCATTGAATTCTTGTGATCAGTGTTTGTTCATGTTTTAAACTTCTCACAGTAGGACCTGCGTTTTAAATCTTCACAATCATGTGCACACAGTAATGTACAGTACTGCAGGAAATGAGATTTCCCCTGATGCATGCTTTACTATAGTTATGTGGAAAAGTGATTTGGTATTAAGTGCAGCAGGGATCATGCTCGAGTAACAACCACATGCTACATACTGTACACAAAGGATATAACAATATTGAATGCAGGTCAAAATAGCAAAACAAAAAGAAAACTGATATCACAATACTGAAGGCTTATTGTCCTAGTTTCAATGTAAAAACAATTATTTTGATACTAGAGAATTCCTTGCCTAGGAATGAAACTTGTAAAGTGACCATTTTTCCAGGAAGTATTTTGCCTTTGCTAGCTGTAATGTATACAGTACAGTAACAACATTAACTGAATAATGCATTTTTCATCCAGGGTAGCTTTGGTGAGCCAGGCTGTCACTAGAGGTCATGTACATCAGTGGATGCAATATTACAGAGATGTGACCCCTATGATTTTTGCTTCTGCTTCTTATTTGTTTCAACCCTTTAAATCTGATACTGTATGTACAGATATCCCACCTACTGTATTATCAAAATATCCTTGTACTGTATATTCAAATTCTCTTCTTGAGCTACAGTAGGAGTCATTCAGGAATCTTATTATGTAATAAAGTCACTTCAGTTTCACGTAAAGAATATCAAAATATTAGTTAGTTATGGCCAGATAAAACCACACAGGTTTATGCGATGAAGCGTCTAATTGTTTTTGTACTAATTTTTTCATTCCTGCTGTTGCAAGATTGTGCAACTTTCAGTCAGTTTGGTCCAAAAATATGTGAAAATACGTTCATCACATTGGTGTTTGAGATCCAGATTTGTACATTGTAGTGTTCTTAAATAGTGCAGTCTTACTTTCTGTGTATATAAATATTAATGGAGTGGGTGGGGGCACTTGGGGGTGCAGGGTATGCAGCCTGCCCCCATTATTTTCCAGATAGACATACAGTTATGACATACACTTTGCACATTAATTAAAGTGGCCATGACTGAAATTGACATCTTTTTGCTTTAAAATTACATTTTGTTTTGGGGAAGGGGAAGAGCTGCCATTGCAAGCCCCACCCCCTTTTCCTCTGACTTATGCCTGAGGTAAGGATTAATTATTAATATCAGTTAGTTATAAATGCAACATGGTACTGTAGCTTTTTAGATAAAAATTCCAGTCCTGTCACTACACAATGCCATATACTGTACATATGTCTGCACAGTGTGCATGCGTGCATCATTGAAGCATCAGCTCAAACAATCATCAGCAAAAAAAGAAAAAACAAAAATTCTATGGAACGTTATAACAGTACCACAGTGCTATCATTCATCATTCAAGTAGTATGCTCTCATTGAATCATGTTGAGTGCTCGATAAACAAAAGTTGACTTGCCTAAACTAACCTGAGGGCATTTATATCCTAACTCTATGCAAAAATAGGGAAAATTGTTGCAGATTTGGCAAGTTAATCTGAACAGTGTGTCAAATTGCTTTATCAATTTTGTATAATTTCTCAGTTACCTCCTATTCAAGATGAGAAATTTCTAATTCAGAAATGGAGATGGGGAAATGCTGTTTTGATACTAAATGTGCAGGTGTTAGAAAAATATGTATCTGTTGTACAAAAGTGCATAGTGTACTGTAGCTACCTAGGTAGAACACGGTATAAATTAAAGGTAAAAGGGAAGAGAGCTTACAGGCTTCGCTGTTGTGCAAAGATGCTAAAAGCAGATTCACTGATGGGAATCTCACAGTCTCACATAATTGGTTAGCATGTATTTGATGTCTTGCAATAGAGCTGGATGGCTGCCAACCACTGACTGCAGTGTCTGTCTGGCTGTCTGCATCTACATTATCAGACAGGAGAAAATTGTACTTAATGAAATATATTCACCTGATCTAGTTTTGAAGTATCTAGGGAAAATGTAAAGTACAATGAAGGCCCAGGGGGTTAGGGGAAGGGGATATTTATGTTCCCGTTAATACATCCTTCAGAATTCCATGGAGTGCATTTTATTACTGCTGCATGTAGAAACTTCACCACTTAAATTCTTAAGCTCTGCTACTATAGCAATTAGGCCTAATTCTGTGCATAGCTGTAGTATACAGTAATTCTGAGTTCTGTATGTACAGTACAGTAGTCCACCCAGGCTACTTTTCTGAGCCCTAAATTACAAATGTGTGATTTATTATGAGGTACAACTACAGTAGAGCTATTTGTTTCCTTCTGATACAGTACCTAGCATGTACAGTAGCATGTTTTAATGCTTAAGATGGTATGGTATGTCATGTTATAATCAGGTGAATTTCATTTCCCTTTGTTTACAACCAAATGCTTACATTCTTGAACAGTGAGTCATCTCACAAAGTTTAAAATGAAAGGGACATGATAAATTGTAATCAGTGCAGTCCTTTGAGTTGTACAGTTTCAGTGCAGCATAAAGCATTTAGTAAACTCTAGCAGAAAAATTTGGTTTCAGGACGCTGTAATACAAAGAGTTTTGTCTTATGCTACACGTTGGAAATTTAAAAATGCTCACTTACAGGTATACTCATAAACAGGTCATCACACCCTTACCCTTACCTAAAAGAAACAGAAAAAAAGGTGTCTATCAGGAAGGTCATTTATTGCCTCATCTGTAGTACAGTACATCATACAGTACATGAGGAAAAGACAGGGAAAAGTGAAAAGGATCTGTTCTGCCACAGTAAGAAAAGTCTTATATTTACAAAGCTGATTTATGTATTAAATCATAGGTTACTTCTGTGGCACATATGATAAGTAATGTACTATAGATGAAAGCTTACAGTGTGTTCCTTGTTCCTTTAAACATTGTCTGTATACCCAGGGAGCTGTTATTTGGAAGTAGATACATCTCTTTAAAGTGAGGTTTGCACCCCCAAGGTCACAAACTAATCTGTCCCTTGTGTATCTCTTGCAGTTCTATAAGACTTTACTGTAGATTACGTAATTCATACAGAAGGGATTTGGTGCCTGCTGCATCTACGGTAAGACTTGGGGTTTGCCGCTACTGCAATTGCACTGCCAGTCCCTGAAAAATTCAAAAATATTTCATCTTTGGATGTGCGGTGATGCAGATGAGGGTATAACAATAAGGGTTCATGTAACAATGTGAACATAATTCTACACCTGGTCATTTCAGGAAACTTCTGGAAATTTTCCAAAATGTGACAAAAATTAGTCGTTTGCATCTGCGGCTCACTTGTATGACCATTCTTTAGGAAGGGGAAGACTTCATTGATTTATTTCAATGAAACAGTCATTTCAAGTTTTGTAGCACCTGCACCTTAATTTGTGGTAGCATTATCCTACTAATTATTGTCATGAGTAAACCAATTGTGATAGGACTACTAGACCTGAATGATGTTGCTACCATATCAATGTCAAATTGAAGGCAATGAATAAAAGAAAGAAATTCCCATCAATGGACTAAGTAGCTTATTAAAGAAAATCTCATCAAAATTTAGTGGGTCTTAGAGGATAAGCATAAATTAAATTTTCTGTTAAACCTCCTTCCAAATAACAACTCCCAGGTATACTTACACGCAGCTTGGGTGGGCTACGTATGACATGTGACTACTTTGAGATGGGGACTCCTTGCCAAAACACAAGTACATGTAGCCACTCCACTTTCCTTGGAGTTGTGACTTCTTAAAGAATTTCCCATACTGTCAAAAACATACACAAAAACCATATTTGTAGGTTCTTTTTCAATTTTTAATGAACAAAAATGTTGCAACAGAACTGGATCTTAAGTTGTTGAATTCGTACAGTGCTCTATTAGTTTTTCCCGTCAGTTGACGAAGTTAATGATTCTCCAGCAAGGGCCATTTCAGGAAATTGGCCACTGAAGAAGCTAGTGTAGTCTACTAGTATTTACAGTCTGTAGACGATGTTATATATATACAGCCTGTGGCAATTGTGACATTTTGGCCATGGTCAGCAGACTCCAAAAGGACAATAGTTGCGCAGAGACCATTTTCCAAATCACAGTTACAAAGGATTGTGGGATAGAGTTTTGGTGTACAGTATGTCATTAAAATGGTGCACTCCAAAACCCTATTGCACAATGCTTTTTAATTGCTATTTGGAAATGGTTCAGTGCCTACTACAGAACACTATACCATTATATGAAGTCTTCATAAACCTCAACCCACTTTATTATTTTTGAATTTGCAATTCGTGGTAATAAAATAGCCTACATGTATTTTTATATCTATATCTGCTTTTTTTCATAACAATGATGGTATTTATTGCTTGGTAATGTGCTTTCTTTGACATTCATGTAATTTCTTGTTTATGGTAGTTTATACATCCTCCTTGATCCCCCTAACTGCAGGAAACATCTTGATTGTGATATATGGGGATAACATTCAAAGAATATGTTTTCAGGTGATATAAAGTCAAGCCCTGTGTACCAGGAATAATTCTGGCTAATGGAATTATTCTAATTTCTTAAGAGTTTACATTTTTGTGGGCCTACAGAAGTGTTCAAAATGCTGCATCATAGCAGCCTTAAAGGTTGTGTGACATGCAAATAACATAATTGGGAATTTGATGTAAAAAGCATTAAAAATCCAGAAAATAGCCACAATTCCCATTAAAATCCTTCAAATATTGACCTTTTTACAGGGTAATTTCTATTTCGCACTTGTATTATGAATAAACATGAGCTAAATATTCAAATGTGTGACATCAAAAGATGAACATACCATATATGGCTCATGTTAGCCTTTGTTTTTTTAATCTTAATTTCAAGGACACTGGTAGCATTGTTATCCCCTTAGGGGTTTATTATGAAAGTTAAAATTTAGGGTGCGTCGGTATATCGATATATCAGGTATACCAGGTATTTCACTCATACCCATACCAGCGGTACTGAAATTTTTCGCAAATGAATATACCGAAAATACCAGGTATACCCGAAAACCTACCCAAGTACCTGGTAAAAATCATACCCGATAGAAATACCG
>WURT03004025.1:4676-16850 GCA_009936505.3 Holothuria glaberrima
CATTTATACCTTTGCACATGGTTACAACAAAATTTATAGAACAGGCTAAAATTTAAGTTGCTTGATCCACGTCATTTCCTTCTCCATGTTCAATGCATCTCAATGGAACAGTCTGTGGTAAAAACAGCTTCCATTTTCACCTCAGCTGAACTACATTTCGTAGCTCTTGTAATAGCTGTCTACCCTATGACACAGTGTGTTTTTACTGGGGATATAAAAGGCACAGAAATACGGTGAAGCTACGTCCTTTTGTATACTACCCCCGATCTTCCTAATCCTACTCCCGGAATCGCCATTTTATATTGCCATCTGATGGAAGAAGTGACTTTAGTCTTCAGCCACTATTGCAGAGGCTGGAATACTTACTGCACTCTATCAGCATCACAGCCCCATTGCTGTACCGAAAAACGGAAGCAAAAATAAAGACCTTCTACACTAAGCAAGTATATTTCACTTCCACTTTTCGACAAAAAAAAAAAAACGAGTGGGTTTTCCGTACAATGAATATTAATAGCAGCCTTAATAAAGCCCACTTGCTTTCATGAACGTTGAAAAGTCTCATTTCTAGAACTTGGCAGGCTAGTATTTAGGGGCCAAGCGGGTAGTTCCACCCAAAAAGATCAGATATTAGTATTGTAGCCCTAGTATGGATTAGCGTATCTCGTCCTCTACAAACATTTCAACCTCTGGGGACTATGTCTCCCTATTAGTACCTTCTCTGGCTACTTGCCAGCAACTTGGAACTTTTCTGACAAGAAGTTATAGGACACTTATAATGTATGCTTAACAACACACCGGACCAAACACATATACCAAGCATAGAATGTACGTAAATTGTACAACTGGAAAGGGTGGGCTTGCCATAAAAACGGATACTAAGTTATGGCCCTTGCTACTGTCGTTCCATTCATTTACTGACGTAAATATCTTTTCAGAGACATCCGAGATAACCCGATATCAACTATGTTAGGTGAATCGACGTCCAGCCTTGCACCTAATGCTACGATGTAAGTTTGCAAAATAAAAATTACATTTTAATGAGAATAAGAAGAGAATGGAGGAAAGGAAAAGTTCAATTAAAGTGATGCCCTATATGAAGTAACGGTTCAATATATACATATTTTTTTTTTGCAGAAACCTTAACTGTGGCCACGTGGTCTTACCAAGCAGAATTAAAAACATAACCATGTAAGCTGAAACTGAAGAACTTCATGTAAAGGTTGATCAGGAAGAGAAAACTATAGATTTCAACGATAATTTCTAGCAAAAGGAAAGAAAAACGATAGCTATATTGATCTCTTTCATTTCACTGCATTTTTGCAGGTTACAGGTTTCCTCTTAAAATATGGTAGTTTATTCCTTACCTTTTTGACTCTTGATGACTGTTTTCTTCAACAACAGAAACTGTGTCTCTTCAAGGGATCCTCCTGCAATTGAAATTCAGCCAGGATCAGAAACAAGATCAGGGTTTGCATACGGCGGGTTTATTTGTACCGTGGATACATTAAATATGCAAAAATGCACGCCTTGTTTGAGCGGAACATACGGACGGATGTTTTGTATTGGCTGTCTACCTTGTCCAGCAGGTAATTTAAACCTTTAAAGCAAAATATGCAAAGTAAAATATTTTTACAGCTCATGCAACAAAATGAGGACAATAGGAGAAAGCAATGAAAGTTTAAATTGTTTTTAATGACCCATTTCCTTAGTTCTAACCGTCAACCAGCAGAAAAATTCCGCCTTCCAATAAACAGCAAAAATATTCAAGCTTCATGTTAAAGTTTGGCTCCAACTTATTGAAAATAAAATCCAGTGAAAGTCTCATTCAAATGCCCAAGAGAAGGTAAAAGGGACAGATTACTGTATGACTTGGGCGGTGCAAGCCTCACTTCAACGCTATGTATCTCCTTCTAAATAAAAACTGCTTGGTTTAAAGACCATTATAAGTAGCGTCCCCTTCGGATGGGAAAACAAATATTCGTTTTCCGGCTGGGGATTGTGATAATCGAAACATTGAACCAATTTGACAAATCAGGTTCCCGCGGTTGTCCTCGAAGGGGAACAAGGATTTTCGTGAACCATTGTTCAAAAACTTCGAAAGGGGATGTTTACTGGTGAAGTATGTATTACCAATTGTGTGAACGAAGTATTCGCCATGTATAAGAAACCAGTTCATATCACCTCCTATGTATGAATTGTAAAAAAAAAAGGTTTTTGGCCGAGCAGAATCTGCCCAAAAGCGGATTTCATGTGTTTTACGTTTTAAAATCCGATCGTTAACTTTATGGAGTCTACTGTCTCCCAGTTGAGCAAGGATGGCCTGTAGGGGGCTTCGAAGTAGGTAGATACCTTATGCCTCGATAAAACGGCGCCGACAGGCGATTTAAGTCCATCAGGGAGCGAACTGACTATATCGAAGCTCCGCCACTGCCTATTTTCAAGCGACTGAATGAAAACTGGGGCGTGGCTTAGGTATGATGATAGTAGCCTGCGCAGCTATCTATGCTGTCTGTCTTACAGAGACAAGTTACAGAAAACGAAGCAAAGCAAAGGAACGAAAGTTCGCCATGCAGATTAATGCATGTTTTCACTATTTGCTACACCACGTAACGTGCGCTGTGATTGGCCAAGAGTAATGAACCTAAGTCTTAGTAAGTTTCTGTATAATATTCGAAAGTGTCAATTTTTGCTTAAATTGTTTTGCCACATTACCCATATATAGCCTCACATCCAAACCTCAATGTCATCAACGTTAAAATCGTATCTTTCTCAATTTGAAAACTTCGGCCTGTAGATATTCCACGTAGCCAATCACAGCGCACGTTACGCCTACTATCGTCTGTGCCGCTGGCGGTGAAGTGCGACTAGGCCGAGTAAACTAAACTTTCACACAAAAGAGGTGTTGGATGTTCCTTGAATAGATGACGTGATTGACAAAGCCCTTTGAGGTTCTCAGTAAAAGTAGGAGTGTAAAAATAGTCCAAGTTTAGGGCTTCGTCTGGATAAAATGACCTACTGTACCTTGTTAGTATGTATATCGACTAGTGTATACTGTGTTTATGAACGCATGTGGTGAAAGCTATGTGACAAGCCCAGCCCAACGCCAGTAAAATCTTTTCTTGTCGTCTAAACGAATCTGACCCATGCCCTTCGACGAGAGTCACTGCCTCTACCCATTGGAAATCGGAAAAACTGATCCCAGGGATATTCTCTGTCGAGTTACAACCCCGACTATGTAATTCTTCACCACCTCCGATCACCATGAAGGAGAAAGGCGCAGTGGCAATAGGCCTGTAGTACATACGACTTATTTTAACTACTGTAGATGCACGGAGCCCGACCCGACTCCGGCCAGTGACATCACTGTTGACCTTTCGAAGAAATCACGTGACTTTATCGTTTCAGTTTCGGCCAAAAACAGTAATGTGTTGACAAAATTTTTAAAAATAGAAAACAACATTATTTCGCTCCGTCTTTTCCGTTGAAACATAGTAAAAAAACCTAGTTTACCTGACATTATGCTCTAAAGTCTACGCTATTTGCCTTGGAATAAGACCTTTAAGGTCGGTTATGAGCAAAATATCATATCTTATAACATCATTATTTGGGAAACCGCATAATTTAGAATATCCAATAATTGAAACTTTCAAGGGAAGGCTATACCACACGTACAGACCAAACTGATCTGAGGAGAGAAATAGTACTAATTTGCATATCTATAGGTTCCTCAAAGTTTCCGTATTTATGTAAGTTGTTTCAAGAACGAATG
The DNA here is from genome assembly GCA_009936505.3 of Holothuria glaberrima. NCBI lineage: Eukaryota > Metazoa > Echinodermata > Holothuroidea > Aspidochirotida > Holothuriidae > Holothuria > Holothuria glaberrima. The sequence goes on from WURT03004025.1 coordinate 8,446, forward strand.
GGAGATGATCAGTAGCTTATCAAAAGTTAGGGCCCATGACCTTGACTAAATCTGATTGGAAAATGTGTCGCTAAGGTCATTCACTCAGTGTCTGTGATCCAGGGACGGTTGAACGGCACCGAAGTACTTTCACACAAGATTATCTATGGGTTATATGAAGCACTAGGGTTATCCATTAAATTGCTGTTTCTACTATTTTCGAATATGATTTATTGATTAATCTAGTGTAAGCCATAAAATAAACATTTACCTACCATGATCGTAAGCGAATTCGTTTTAAAATTAGAATGGACAATCATGTGATGTCCCCACTTTCCAAAGTAAGTGTGGTCTATTCCCCTAGTCCCAACTAAGAGTGCATGAAACGTTACAGAAAAATGACGGTTTTGGAATGATATTAGATGGAGTAACTTATCAAGTATTAAACCACTCTACGGAAGGCATGATGGACAGAAAACAATCGTTGTGACAGAGTAGCTCGTCAACATTGCCATCTAGCTTTAAGTGAGATATTTTAAAAATACTTTTTTCTCATTTGTTTATACAAAGAATGATCATAACAGCCTGAAGTAATTTATCTTGGCTGGTTAAGTAGCAAGTGTATTGACAAATCCAGTGACAATCGAAAAGGCCTAAGTGAAATTACGAACCAGGCAGTGGCGTCACAAAACTTTTTATTCGGGGGGGGGGCACAGCACTTCGAGGGGGACACAGATAGATACTGGTGGATGCAATATGTTGTGTGATCGCTGGCCTGGGGGTGGGGTCTAAGGGGTCTAATTTTTTTAAAATTAAGTGTTCTTTCATGACAATCTGGTACCACATACGCTACCTTTTGAAGCAGAATTTGTGTTAAAAATTTACAAACTTTAGGAACTTAAAATAAAAGAATACGCATGGATTGAGAACTTGAAAAACTTTCATGTGTATTGCCGAATCAACGATCAAATATTCGTTCAATTACGGAATTTTCGATTAATGTGAAATTCTCATGATCCACGAACTGAGTGATTGGAGTCATACGGGACTAAAGTGGGCATAGAACTTTGTTTCATGTATTTCTCTTTCAAAATTTATTGGAAGTGTTTTTCTCTAAGAAGAAAATACAGAACAGTATCATTGAAATTGCTGGCACAGAGGTTGCAACACAATTTGCAACGCAGGCGGCAGGCATTCTACAGCACGTACGAAACGTCATTCACTGCTTTGATCAATGCATCTAGTTGGCGAGGCCGACGTATTACCTCTACACTTTATCAGGGCGTATATTTACACCTATTATGGCGACGAGGGTTATGGATGGATCGATGCTGAGCCTCCGACACATCAGTGAACACCGTTGTGTGAAATTGGGCCATTTTGTTATTCGAAAAAGTACATATTGCTGCCTTTTCTTGTCCTATAAAGAACCAAATCTTATGAAACCTGATAGTCGAATAGTCTGACTACCGAACGTACAAAAGATCTATATTTTTTATGAAAATCTTAAATCTCAGTTGGGGGCACACGGGGGGACAAGGTTTCCCAGGGGCACGTGCCCCTACCCCCTCCTTGGCGACGCCACTGTAACCATGCAATAATACTGACTTGAGAGTTCTTTGAATTCCGATCTTATCGTGCCCATTGTATCTCCTATTTTTACCTTGCTGGTATTGCGACTTTAAAGACGTTAACTTCCTCGTTGGTTTCTTTGGAAGGTAACTTTACTAATTTATAGAAGAAATAATATGAGAAGGGGTATTTATTTGGCTCGAGCAGTGATGGGTTAAAACTTTTCCAAAACATGGAGAACCTTTCTTTACCGATTACAAATCTATACACAAACTATAAAACATATCCATCTTTGCTATCTTGATACATCATGTCCACAAGCAGTTTGCGTGGTTATGATAAATTCACCTCTGGTGACCTCAGATGAACTTAGAACTCCACGAGTGCCAATACGGTTTTCCTCTTAACATTGCCAATTTACATATTCAGTATAGAAGTATCCATCATTCCCACCTTGAAATGTCGTGCTGACGAAGTTTAGGGGTTTGTTTGACTTTAATTTAACTGACCTTCGACATACAACAGAACGAAAAGAATATTTCTCTTTATGTAAACAAGTCATATACGATCACCATGAAAAGTTCCTATCACTGCTATCGAAAACACGCACAAATACACACACTTACGCACATACACTTCATCGCCCCTTAGGCATAAATTTTGAGTCACGTGAATCTTTGAGTGGTAGGCTTTGTGAGTTTCAACGATGAATGGTTCTGAATTCATTCCTCAGGGGGCTTCTATCAAGATGAAGTTGGAATATTTACAGAAAAAGATTTAGGAATCGCTTGCAAGAATTGTAATCCAGGCACATACGTCGAATTTGGAGCAGGCAACTCATCAAAAAGATGTCAGGTTTGTCCAGAAGGTACAAACAAAACACGGCACGCTGGATTTAGAGCTTGTTTTTGCCTGGACAATTACTACCGTACGGACAGATTTGGCAAATGTGAAATTTGTCCCCAAAAAGGTTTGTTATGTTCTCAGGACACTATAAAAATACTCCCGGGTTTTTATTGGAAATGGAGTTCCTCAGACTTAGAATCATACAAAAGATTTGTGGAAAATTTGATGATCTTTAATGATTCATACCCCAGGAACACATCGACATTTAATGGGAGTTTGCCGATGGTTCATGAATGTCCAGTGGATGCGTGTGAAAATGATATCTGTAGTCTCGAAGGCAACTGTAAGGTGGGCTATCGTGGTTGGATGTGTACACTCTGTGACAGCAAATACTACAAAATATTTGGTCGTTGTCTAAAGTTGTCCTCGATGTGGATATTTGTATTGGAAATGTTCTTTTTTGCCGTTCTTGCAACGGGACTTCTCTTTGCTGTCATGCTGAAATCGCAACTACAGGAAGTTCCAGGAATCAGTTATAATAGCATCCAATGTAGAAAGCACAAAGAGGATAAAATAGTTTCTAGGATCAAGATAACTACTGGATTCTATCAAATTGTATCAATTATTTTCTTTCAAGAAGTTGTCGCGTTTAACTCATATCCAATATGTAGAACCTTCTTTGCCACATTCATGAAAATCTCAAGCCTGTCTATCAGATCGCTAATTGAAAATAGCGGAATGTTTTCTCCTTGGAACTCTTTTACTGAGCTAAACTTAATGTACTTAACATACTCTGGGTCCTTTGCAGTATTAGGTAGTTCATATTTGACTCTGAGAATAATAAACGCGCAAAGAAAATGTTATTGTAAGAATCTTTTACCTTTGAATGCATGCTTTTCCAAAGTATTAGCTGTTATGTTGTTCATAGCTTACACTGACACGTGTGTTGTCAGTATAAAATTGTACTTTTGCGATTCCTACTTTCTTGATCAAAACAAAAGTAGTTTGATTTACTTGCTGCATTCTGACTACAGCATCGAATGCTATTCTCCTACTCATAGACTCTACATGATTCTGTCGATACCCTTTTTGACCTACGTAGTTATCTTACCAGCCTTCTTGCTAATTTTACTACGAAAATACTCCAGACCTGGACTGACAAATGGCTTTAATCGGGTAAAATACCCTTCTTGGCTGTACTTTTTTAGTCAAAACTATCGACCAGAGTGTTGGTACTGGGAGGTTGTAGAATTTATACGAAAGCTGATAATGACCATTATTGCATTGAAACTCGATGCTGCTGAGGAACCCCTGACGATGGTGTTCGGTTTATCGGTGTCGGTGTTCTTTCTGTCAATTCATCTACACGTAATGCCTTTGGAAGGTAAAATCGAAAACCGTCTACAAGTAAGTTTCTATTGTGTGTAATTCCGTAAGGCTTAAAGTACACATATTGAAAGGTATCTTAAATATAATTGTATGATAAAAAATAAAGATGAAAATCTAGTACTGGTTTCAGGACAAATGTAATGTTGCCTCCAAATAAGCTAACTTCTACTTATAGAATCAACTGAGATTCAAAAATGGTCAATCTAACTTAAGATATTTATATCGTAATAAATACATTTAAATTCTAAATTTTTTTGTTACAGAAGTATCTATCAATGCGGCCTAAGTTTGCTTTCCAAATGTCTTTTTGACGACCTGAATCATTGGTTATTTAAAGCAAAGGTTTAGCAAGCAATTAATTTACATAAATTTTGAAAGAAGAACTAGTTCTAAGCAATTTGGTGAAACTTTCATTCAAACCGAACATGTAGTACTCGAGATATCAGCGAATGAAGTTACCGCAAATGTGTGATCCAAAGTGAGTTTGAGGCAAGCAGCGGTTACGTCACTTCCTTGCTGATGAGAAATGCTTTTTTCCTTTGCTGTTTCAGTTTTTTGTGTTGACCTAGAAGTTAACTGGGATAGGACCTCTCCATGGGGGATGTGAAGTTTTTAAATTTCCTTTGTCTCTCATGCAATCATATTCAGATTCCATGGGATTGTGGAGGAGAAAATTGGTTGTAAAGTTTAAAGAAAAACAAAAACAAAAAAAAAACTGCTCACTAATGTGAGGCTACGACGTCATATGTGCTTGTTTCAAGTTCACTTTGAGTTGAAAATTTGACAACTTTAATTGCTTATATCTTCAGAACCACACATCAGGTTTCAATGCAAATTTCACCAAAATACTTAGAATAAGTACCCCTCTAACATATCAAAATTTGTTTGAGCTTAGAGCCTTCTTTCAAGCCTTATTCGTGTTTCCCACATGATTAAAATACCTCTTGATAACATATTTGTGACCTTTTTGCAGTTTACATCACTATTGCTCGTTCACATTAACCTGACAGTAGCTACTGCCCGTATGGTGGACGAATATACTGAAGTAAAGTTCCTGATTTTATCTCTCTTAAACACCGCGTTTCTCCTCCTTGTTACAGGTGACATGTTTGTAATTTCTTCAGAATTTTGTTTGGACATCAGCATTTCAATTTTCGTTTGCTATAGTCCCAGAAAAGAGAGCAAACAAAATATTACTTCCTTCTAAAATAAACAGTCGAAAATGAAACAGCTAATCTTTTAAAATTTTCATAGAAATGAAAATGTAAATAACAAACAGTAAATGTCTGCATGTACAACTTTTCGGCTTCTTCTATAGTATTGAACGAAAGCAGATGATCCTTTTAAAATCTACAAAGGGCTAATTCAAAGTTAATTTTCTCTTTGACTTTCAGGAAAAGCATTCAGTAAACTAAGCAGCCTCTCCCTGACATTTTTGAAAGCCCGTCGTTATCCGAAGTTAACATCTTGAGAAGGCAAAGTAACAGAGGAAATCTCCTACCCCTCACAGTAAATCTAGATATTATTGATGAAGACCCATCCCAGACAAGATCGACACCTGAAACACGCTGACATAGAAATCTTTACAAGCAATTGCTAATATGTTTGATGTTATTTAGAAGTAGACTAGTCTCGATATCTTAATCTTTTCACGTGGATTTCTGACAAGCCTCTTACATTTATATGAGCCGTTTCGCAAGTAATATTTCCATTGAAAATAAATTCATTAAAACCTGTTTCTATTCCAAGTTTTACCTACCAGACCTCTCTATCACTATTGCACCCGGTTCCTTGAGACGTTGACGTGTAAACGCGTTATCAACAATATAGTTGTATACTGTATATGTTGTGGCTCAGACAAAACTTTAGCTTTTTGTGTCACATTGCAAGATGTGTGTATTATGCAAACACTCTTAAAGGAAAAATGCCAAACTTACTTGTGCAATCGAAATCTGTTGTAAATCTGACCAAAGAGATCGATGTTGGGGCAGGGGTTATAAATAAAAAATCTGTATCTGGTTCAAGCGAAGTAGACCACTTGGACAGGTTCCTTTCGTAAAAAGGCTTTCAAAAAGCCTTTACTATATCATTCAATTCAAGGTTTTATTAGAAATTATTTATTTGTTAGCATCATATTTGACACAGGTAAACCACATTTTCATATCTTTAAAATAGTCACCAATAGGAATGCATTCGTCGTTTTTCTACCTGATCGGTTTGCAGAGATAACCAAATTGATGCTTTCTTGCAGCTGTTCAACAGAGGTCACATATTTACCCTTAAAACCGTCTGGGTGACATCCGAACCTAATCCGGTCATAAATCCGGACGGTTAATGAGATGAGATTTGGATTAAAAATAATCAAATTCGGATTATTTCACATCCAAATTAGATCGAATAAAAGATCTGGTCCCTCTGTCGGTGCCCCTTTGATCCGAACGTTTTATATGTCCATAAAATGAGCCAAAAATCAACAGCTATCATATTGTCCAATCTATTAACAGGTGTAATATTTTAGCAGAGTACTCCCATTGGAGATTTATGCTGGCTGCTTCTGTTTTATTTATTAAAAACAAGATCATGAAAATCGTTAACTTTCAATCATCACAACATTAACAGGTATCAAACATACGTCCGTATCAGAAACTAATATTAATCCTTGAAGCAAACGAAAGCGAAAGTGTACTTTTTATTAGACTGTTAAAGGAGGGTTCTCTAATAATCTGGCTGAAAAGTTCGCAGGGAAAATATAATTGAGAATTACTTAAAGAGAGTTATTACTTTTAATGTCTTACTCAAATTTTTAATACCTGCATAATTAGGGAGTGGATAGAAAATGAATGATGGAATAACATTAAAATAATAATTTTTTCAACTTGAGGGTAAGTTAAAATGAGCCTTGTGTACGTTACGAACGCATTCGAAGCGTATCAATCTACACTGATGGAACTGCATCCGTTTATCAGTTTAAGTTTAATGGTCTCCCGCATCTATCTAATCCAGCTCTAATAAAAACAATCGATTTAACCTTGCTGGCGTCTGGGGACTAACGTGAAGAAGTGTTAATGCCTTAACCAGTTCTAAATTAGCCAGTTTTTGAAAAAAAAAACGCGCGTTCTACCAAACTATCACTTTAAGAAAAGTTCTTAGATATGGCGTATGAAATCAGATACATGAAAAGATTTTCCATGGATATAATCTTCTACATTGATTTGTACTGTAGTACCGCCAGGTACACACACACAATACGCATGCCAATGGAAAATAAGACACCACCTTGTTGTCTCTTCACACCCAAAGTTTCATGCAAGTTTTAAGTACTTGAAGTCGTGAAATAAGTAAGGAAGAATATCACGATTATGCCCCCTAAAATATTTAATTCAGAGATGTGTGTTATCTTTCAATGCATTTAGAGCAGGACAGCGAGCGACTCTGTGATGCAAAAGGCAGACATGCAAAGAGTTCGACAAATGACACCATAGGAATTAATATTGGATAATCATTACACAGTTATATTTTATGATAGTCCTCAAAAACGACTGTAATAAATTTTTCTTCTATTTTTCTTCTTTTATTTGTTAAGGTCATTAATATATCAATAGTCGCTTTAAGTGGAAATTCAGTAGAGTTAAGCTTGGATTGAAACGTTTACTACGTAATTAAGGCAACTTATCAATGGCATAATTTGCTGTCCTCTTTTTAAATGTGTATATCGTTTTCGATGTCTACATTACCAGCTGTTTAAACTTACAAACCGTTATGATAAAACAGCAACGCACACATAATGGATCAAATAAATTGAAGACATGTCCCTACCTTAGATTGTGTTAACTGGAATGAGGCAATCCTTTCACCTTTTACAATATGTAGGCCAACATATTGTTAAAACCGTTGACGCACACGTCTGTACGTGTGTCCTAAATAAGAGTGCGAAATTGTCAAAGTCTATGCTTGTAGGTTGTAACAATTCTCACCCCCTCGCATTTCTTTAGTTTGTTTTCTTATACATTATATTTTAGAACATGAAATTCTTTAGACGAAAAACGAAGAAAGTTTCCCTTTTTCAAGATTTTTCAAGTAAAGAATCCAGAGAGCACAGAGCAATCTGATCTTTTGGTAGAGGTGGCACTCGCTCACATAAAAAGGCTTATCACAGTTGATGAAATATTGATGCGTTGTTTTAGAAATGGATGGAAGAGGGCTAACTAATTGTAGGAAGTGTGAGTATGCGGGTTGGGAGGGAGGGGGGGGGGGGTAAAGGTGACTAGAAAATAGTAAAAAGTGGATCGTGTAGCTCAAGCAGCGGTAAAACATTCAGTCTCTGCTAAAGGGCACAGGATAATGTTAGGATTAAGATAAACTGAGTTGCACTCTGAGATACTTCCCCAGACTTGTAATTTCTTAATAGATATTTCTACATTTTCGAGGTGAACTTCATGGAGTCAGCTTTTGTCGGCCATTGCATCAAAAATGTGCCCGTCAGTTTTATTATTATTGTTGGTGTTGTTGCTGTTGTGGTGGTGGTGGTGATGGTGATTGATGATATGATGATGATGATGATGATGATGATGATGATGATGATGATGATGATGATGATGATGATGATGATGATGATGATG
>WURT03004047.1:0-12748 GCA_009936505.3 Holothuria glaberrima
TCGGTAACAGACTGACATAATCACAATAATCACATGACTTTAACTTTTTCTCAGGAAACATGCCATTTCTTCACTTTCCAACTGTATGGTAAATTTAACAAAAGTATTTCATAGGTATACATGATAATACCAACCGTTAAAGTAAAGTATAATGTATGCAACAAGAGAAAAATTTAGGGTCATTTTTTCAAAATTACTTGTTAAAATACTGACAATGAACAAATCTAATTTTTTTCGTGTTCTTTCATGATTTTCTCTTCCAAAATACCTGTTTGTAAAACCTGAGACATATTTGTTCAAAATGATAGTAAGTTTTTTACAGTTGGACAAAGTTGAAATTTTCACCCCTTGGTTGACGTTTTCATGGAATCGCCCAGTAATGAAATGCAATAATTAGCACAAAACAGATTAGATATAAAAGTTATACAAAATGTATGAGTATTAAAGAACTTAAAAAAAAAAAAATGCAAGATGGACTGGAAAGCTGCATTCTTAATAATAAGGAAAGTTATGATATGGAAGAATTTTTATAATTTAAAATGTTTCTGTACCCGTAGTGATACTGTAGAATTTCTTAGATTGTAACTTAACTTGTCTCAAATTTCTCACAAGGACATTTGCTTCCATTTTTGGGTGTGATCATTGCACACATTGCTATTTGCTAGTCTGATGGGTTCTTTTTGTTTTTATTACCACCTGATTTTAAAGGGTCTGTTGCATTATCCCAAAACTAGAAGTACCCTTATATCTCTAAATACAATTGGTGACTTCACTTAGACATTCATTCAAAAATCAGCTACATTCTGGTTGGTCAATTATATATAACTAATTGTAAGTTGTGTTCCCAGTTCAGCTCATACGCTGCTGTATGTGAATATGGCCTTAAAAATTTGAACTCAGTGTAGGCTCTTGCAGCTTTTTCTGGGAGGTTTATAGGACAGATGGTTTTATTAGCTCAACAAGTTGAGCTATTGTCGTGGCACTGGGTCTCTGTCTGTTTTTCTGTCCGCCAGTCAACATTTGTTAAAAAACTGCTGTCTGCAGGTTCTGTGACCGTTCCTTGTCAGAGTTGATAAGCTTATAACACATATTAAGGACTTGATAAATATGGTAATAAGAAGTAGATCAAAGGTCATTTGGGGTCATGAGAGGTCAAAGTGAAATCACACAAAAGCCTTCAACTCCTAGTGGTTATTTTGAAATCTTTCAGATTTGACAGGTGTGTTCAGTAAATGATGGGTCATCAAAGTTGTACTTTTGAAGTAGGTCAGAGGTCGTTTGGGGTCAAAAAAAGGTTAAGCAAAAGGAAGTCAAACAGTGGAATCACTCAAAACCCTTCTACTCCTAGGGGTTATGTCTGAATTTTATTAAATTTGGCAAGCATGTTCAGTAGATGGTGGTCATCAAAGCTGTACTTTTGAAGTAGGTTAACATCGTTTTGGGGTCATTCAGTGGTCAAACAGTGAAATCACATGAAAGTCTTCAGTTCCTGGGGATTATCTGCAAATTTTATCAAATGTGGCCTGAGTATTCAGCAGATGATGGGTCATCATATTTGTACTTTTGAAGTAGGTCAAAGGTCATTTGGGGTCATACAGAGGTCAAATAGTTTAATCACACGAAAGCCTTCTTGACCCCTAGGAGTTACGTTACCTGCAAATTTTATTCATGTGGCCTGAGTGTACAGTATATTATGGGTCATAAAACTTGTACTTTTGAAGTAGGTCAAAGGTCATTTGGGGTCAAAGAGAGGTCAAACAGTGAAATCATACAAATGCCTTCAAAGCCTAGGGTTTATATCAAAAGCTTATCAAAGTTGGCCAGTGTTCAGTGGATGATGGGTCATTATAGGTGTACTTCATATTAAATGCCATTTGGAGTCACAAAAGGTCAGATGGTGAAATCCATGTCAATGCTTTCCCTAAGAGTTTGGGTTTTGTGTGGTGTTTATTGCCATAAGAATCATCACACTCAGGTCACATAAATAAAATCTGCAGATAACCCCTAGAAGTTGAAGGCTTTTATGCGATTTCACTGTTTCACCTCCGGCAATTTGAGGAGTAAATAGCACTTTATTTTTGTCAGCAGAATTACCTACAGTATTGTGCCCACAAACATTAAGAAAGTTGTGGCAGGCTGGGCAACTCTGATATGCCACTGCTGTGACCATTTGTCTATATGCACTGAAGGTGCTAGATCATGACTGTCCGTTACTCCTTGGTTTGGATCCCTAATGAAACTACAGTAACTTTGTGTGATTGAATCTATTACGCTCCTACTTACCTCCCCTATTTACTACTATTGGATAGTCCATCTACCCATCACTGGCGATGAAATTCCTAACTAGGCGGCGCTAAACCATCTCCTCAAGTCAACTATTCTAACTCTCCCTTGTTTCATCGCCAGCAGAACGGTCAACTTCATATTGAGTTTAGCTCTATATTTTTTGTCTTTTTCACCTGGCTTTGGTCCTCTAGGACTATCCTTCCTTCTCCCTCTGGGATAAGAAGTGGTTTTCCTACTCTTTATGGAAGTTTGATGAGTATCTTTTTTGTTGTAAGTGAGCTACAGCATCAGTGATGCTTTTTGTTTAAAATTGGAGGAGGGGCTTGAAGTAAACTTTGTAGGGAAAGTTTTTACTGTCTTGGGTGAAATTACAGAAAATTTTAAGGCAGTCATAGTCTAAGCAAAATGAAATCCCACACAAAGTATTAAATCTTTCATTATCTTTGAATTGTGGGAAGTAGCACCAAAATGGAACTACATATAAGTTGTAAGTATGCTGTGATATGCCATGTCCCTTTCACAGAACCTCTTAAAAGTAGAGTAGGCTAACTTGGATAAAACTGGAAAAACTCAGATTTACACCTGTTGCCCCTCCTTAACATCAAAATTTAACATAACATACAGGTAAGTGTTTTCAGTAGTCAATTTAGATACATTTAGAGATTTGAAGCATTAGAATTAGAGCTTAAATGGCTTCTAACTGAACGGAACAAAATAGCCAAAAACATATAAAATGCTGTTACTGATATTTCTTCTATTCCCACGGGATGACTCACTACTGACTGTTTCTGTGTTTCTACAAAAAGGCAAAATGGGGTAATTTGACTAAACTGGATATGCCAAATACTGATTTGTAATTGGTAAAAACACACACCAACAACAAGAAAATGAAAAAAATGAAAATAATGAATCAATCTTATTTTGATGGTGTTTGGAAATACTTTTTTTTTTGAAAGATTGAGCTAATATTTTCCAAACTTTGTAAAAGTTTGACTTCAGTTCATTTAAAGATATTGCATTTATGACATGTACTGGGAAAGGGTGTCAAACATCTACATTTGACTGTGAGAAAGATGGCTAATGTGTTTTTTGCAACAAAGTTTTGAGAAGCTTAAAAGGTGACCATGAGTACTTAAGTCAATCAGCTAATGGAAACATAAAGCATCTTTCTATTAAAAATTAGTGCGTATGGAATGAGCTTCCTCCTTTTGTTAAACTCTGTTCATCGCTTACAGTAGCGTGTTTAAGGATAATCTAAAAATGTATAATTTGTTTATGTTTCTTTCAAAGAATTTATGAAGGCCCTAGTCAATGCACTTATGTAAATTTCACTTTTACTTTTCTCTTGACTGTAAATTTGTTAAGTATTACGATGTTCAAAGTATTGTAAAGCACCTTTGAATAATGTTTTACTAAAGGCCTGTATACAAGAACAACATTTACAAAACATTCCCAAAACATTTCCAAAACATCCACTGGCAACAAATCCAAAACATGCTTGTTTTCGGTTTGTTGCACAGTGTATACAGGGTATACAGCATGTTTTGAAGATGTTTGGAAAATGTTGCAGAAGAAATGCCCTGTCAATTCTCTTCAAAACATTTTCAAAATGTTTTCAAATTGTTTTTACTCTACACTGTGCAACAAACCGAAAACAAGCGTGTTTTGGGCTTGTTGCAAGTGAAGCGTTTTGAGAATGTTTTACAAATGTTGCTCGTGTATACAGGCCTTAAAGGTGCAGTATAAATGTAATATATAGTAATAATATATATTAGAGACATTATGCACATTTGTCACCTACTGTACAATGGTATTATTGGAGGTCTTGAGTCGGTAGTGTGCCTAGAAGCTAGCCCAAGCTGGTTTTGCTGCCTCCACCTGGAGGGCTAGCATACAGCACCCTTAGACTTATACTCTCTGTATGACCTCTGAAGTTTTACTGAGGCATGCTTAAGAAGATATCAGAGGCCAGCAATTAAAATGCAACATGATGATAACTTCCCAAAGATCCCATGCAGAATTCATAGATGTCCTCCAAGTATGATTTTCATGTCCACAAATTTTTAGGTCAAATTGTCTCACCAAGACTGTTATAGGTATTGAACATGCCAAGATATTCACAGTAAATCCACTATATGGCACGCTTTTACACGAATTAACATGGTTAGTCTAAGCCATATTGCATTGTGGATCATACCAGTACATGGGCACACTGGCTGACCTTAGCCTCAGAGGACGTCTGCAGTAGCTCAGTTTCAGCCATTTTATCAACGTTGGAAGGCGAGACCTTGGTCTAGAGGGTATGGCCTTTGTCTCAGGGATGCAGGTCTGGCCTACTGTGCAACACTGATTAGTACCAATCCAGGTATAAAACTGATTTCACATTATTTCCTTTTAGGCTCTTACTTACTATGGTCTTGACTTAAAGGGAAATATTGTGTTTGCTTTAGAGAAAATTTCATATTTTTTAAACCAATAGTAAAAGATACAGATTGATAGACAATTCAAAGTAAGGCAGTATGGTAGCTTTCTTTTCAAGAAATAAGGCTTGATGGGAAAGAATTCAGTTATTTGTTGCACAAAAATAATTTGTTCACCCATACATGTACTTTCAAAAATTCAAATGATGGAACATCCATAATCCTTGTAATGCATAATATTTGGAGGAGATAAAGCTATTGCTAGAGTTTATTGGTGAGACTGAACTGTTTAAATAATGATTAAAGGTATTTTCTTTGTGTGCCATGTTGGTGCATCTTAAGCGCAAAATTTCCCTTTAACAGAAGTTTGTGACATTGCAGTTTTTATGCCACTCACACCAGTCCTTTAACTGGAAGCTTGGCTTTTTGTTTGACATTGTTTTACATGTATCTGCCAACAGTCCTATGTACTAGAAGTAGTAACAGCTACTAGTGAAGGAAACTGATCATTTGCATATCTTGAAGAAGTTTATGCTACATGTTTGATTTTTATCTCATTCACAAATATACTGAGAGTCAAAATGTTAAACATTTTTCTGACAAGAAATCACAGCATTAAGTAACAAGTGCATTTATTTTATTGCCATGATTTATCATGTATCTGTGATTATTCATGGTACATTTAATGTTTTGAGATGAGGAAGTGCTAAAATCACATCAACTGGCTATTAGACCAATATTATTCCAAGGATAGCATGTAAAACTTAGTGTGCAAAAAATTCAGTCGATCGAACACACATGGGACATGAAATAATAGTTTTAAGATGGAACAAAACTCATAACAGTAAACATACTATCATAGGTTTGATTGCTCATGACTTTAAAATGAACTTAATAATCAAAAATATTATTGTAATTAGTTCCAAATTTAAATAATTGTAATTAGGTCCAAATTTAAAAGTATCATGTAAACAGAAACACTTTGTAGGTTGATCATTTCTTAATATAAGTATTGAGCTGTTTGGTCTTTCTGCAGTTACGACATTAATGTCAACAGTTATAGTGCAATCTTAATGGGAATTGACTTCCTTTGTGGTTGTGCAACATTAAGGGCAAGTTGTGGCGGGATATTTCATAGCATCAAAGTTTTACTGTTCTTTTTTTTTTTCTTCTCTATTTTTTTTCTCTCCTTTTTTTTTTGTTGTATGCCAAAAGCATGGTGTGCGAGTGTTTTATGTAAGGAATCTAAACTAAGACGAAGGGACTTAATGTGAATCTAAGTTACAAATTCTGTGGGTGTAGGTAAAACTTTGTCCAAGCTTTGTGTGAAGATATTCCTAGCCTACACAATTTTTTAGATGGCAAAAGGGCTTACCATTAAGGTCTTGTTTCTTTGGGCTTGTTTTGCCTTCTGGATACAAAATTAAATTTGCCCTTGCCATGGGTAAAACCCAGAAGAACTTTTCTTGAAAAGCGACGCCTGCAGTAGTCTAATATTCAGGATTCTGCAAGCAGCATCATAGTTTACAATTTGCATTCTGTGTCCTTGTGCAGTATCTGCAGACTTATTCTATGCAGGGTTTTAGATGTCATACTTTGTGCACAACAGTAGCCAGGCACTACAACCTCTGGCAGTGAATGCAGTCCTATTGAGGTAAAGAACTTCAAAGAGGTACAACCTAGCTGGTTCGAGAACACAGTGTGTGGAGGATTAGAGAAATGAGATTAAATGATAAATCTTGTTATCTCAGACAGTTCCAATTCTCCCAACTATGCAACTTGTAGCTCCTCCCATAACTGTGTAAAGTTCCTCCTTGTGCAGACACAAACCTATTTTATTGCTTAAGGCCATGTCCTAGTGATAATACAAGGCTGTAATGTGTAATCCAAGCACTTTCTCTGCATTGTGTGGAACTTGAGCTACTCTACATCTTTAGAATTTTCAAACTTTGCTGTCAATCAGGGAGCAGCTACCAACTGAAAATTTTGATACCTCCACACCAAAAAATATATACTTTGGGGTGACGAATTTTTGTCTTTTTGGCAATGACTTTTGCTGGTAGACCTATAAATCAACCTGGAAAATTTCATTATGAAAGCCACTGCTTTTAGGAATTGTTATGCCTGTCACTCCAAACATTGAAACACAAAATGGACATAAGCAGTATTTGTAAGAACACAGTTCACTCTCCCTGTCCACCCCGCTGCACTGTCTGCCTGTCCCACCCGCCCACCATCATATGTGCATGCAAGATTAAGATGCCCTCACGAATGTCCAGATGTTTTTACGATAGAGAAATTTGAACATTTCCTTTATCTTGTGTCCATCTGGTGTCAATTTCGGGACAGTGCGATGCCTGCTTTTATCTCCTATTTGTTACCCCTACCTGCAGCAAAATCCTAACAAATTGATAGTGCATTGGAAGAGTGCCCTCTTTCTTGGGTTCTGTTCAATTCCTCTTTGTCTTAAAAGGGAAATATCCTAATCCAGTAGACTGTTCCAGTTCTGCCAAGTAAATTACTTCTAGCCCCTCCCAAAACTGTTAGGCTCAACCCTTCTTGTTCAGACACAAACCTAGTTTATTACTACTTAAGGCCATATTCTGGTGAGCCTATCAAACCCTAATGTGTACAGTATGACAGAATACTGTCTCTGCAGGCTTTGAAATATGCTCTAATCTATATCTTTTGAATTTTCTAATTGAGATGTCAGTGTCAGAGATGATACTTATTGAGACTTTTGGTTAATACCCCTACACCATAAAATTAATGTGCTTGGG
This sequence comes from Holothuria glaberrima, assembly GCA_009936505.3. NCBI lineage: Eukaryota > Metazoa > Echinodermata > Holothuroidea > Aspidochirotida > Holothuriidae > Holothuria > Holothuria glaberrima. The sequence continues at coordinate 7,487 of WURT03004047.1, forward strand.
ATGACGAGTATTTGTCTTTAAGCTGAGTGAAATTACCTTTCACACCCAGGGCATAATTTAACAAAACTCAAATGATTAGCACTGCATGCTAATCATTTGTCAGCTTGATTAGCACCGGCAAGAAACTGAGTTGCAAAATGATTATCACCATCGACTTTAAAGAAAATATGTATCTTGCGTAGTAAATCTGTTTTCAGTGATAAACTGCATCTGAGGAATGTGTGGAATTGATACTGTATTACGAAGTCGGGGAATTTCCGAGGTAAATGTATGTACCGGAAAGTTGATTCCAAAGGAATGCTATTCAAGTGAAGAAAAGATTCCTATCAATGTAGGATTGGCTCGCAAAGTGCGATTCGAAATCGATTAAATTATGCCCTAACACCCCTCACATAATCTTTTGTTCTCTGAGAAAGAAAATATTTATCACCACAATATTTGAAATGTGATTAAAAAAAATATTCACTTTTGATGTAGCGTGCTTGGTAGTAGGTAAATTTAAAGTGAGTTAATGATGATGATGATCACATTTATCCTACTGTACAAGAATCAAGCCTACATGTAGTACAACCAGCATTGTAAAAGACACCTAGACCCTTGATGATCGTCCCAAAATACATTCATAGCAAAACATCACATTATATTTGTGGTAGGTCGCAGTACTAAGAAAAGTGCTTGGCACGGCTTGAAATGAGCATGACCTGTAGCACAGTAGCGAGTGGCTGTAAAGAAATGCTGCACATATCTTGTGTTCTTCATGCAGCAAGGGTAGTAAAACTGGTCCATGTAAGGACTGTGCTAAAAAGAGTTTGGAAATAGGAGGAGGTGCTAAAGGTAAAGTTTTATAAGTAAATTAAAATACTCTTACCATTCCAAAATACTTTCATAATACAGGGCTCGAAAATAGTCTGGCCCTCTGGAGCAAAAGCACCAGAGACAGCCACCAGTGCTCCAGAAAATTGAAAAAGGTGTTTGTCTGGAGATAAAAATAGTGCCAGGCGCATGATGCAATCAACTTCAAAATCAAAAAAGTAAAGTTTGTATTTGTTCCCCAACCATCGGGCCATACAATGTTACAGTATGTAGCAATATGGAATCACATTAATAGCACCTACTGCACATAGTTGAGCTGTGACATCGACCAGCTTGTAAATCCTAAGCCGGAGAGCATGTACGATGTCATGCTGGACATCGCATTTAGCACACTACACTCCACAATCTCGATCAAAATTTCCCGCGTAGCAATTTGTTAAGACGGAAAAAATTAGAATAAACCAATATTATAGAGCGATAGTTTTTGGCTGAGGCAACGATTAAACAAAGGTTTATACTCCTCTACGGAGGAAATTTCAGCCCGCAATGCGTGGTTTGATCAAACAAGGGAGTAACTGCTCGCTGCATACACTTTTGTATTACTAATGGTACCTTACTTTAACGAAGCAGGATCGAATATGAAAAGCATCTATGATACTTCAAGTGGTAAAGAATGCCAAAAACACTGTATGTACAGTTTGGCATGTGCAAAAGACCCTTAAATACCAATCTGCAATACCGTTGGAAGCTTTAGGTGGAAACATTTTCTTTATGATGTAATTTTCTTCAGCATGTCTTAGTACTTTTGCCATTGCCTAACGTGTAGCACATATGTACAATGAGAACCATAGATCCTACACATGTGTACCTGCAATAATCTCCTTACTTGAAGGACTGTTCCGACGTAAATGTTTTTCTAATTATTTTTGTTCTTGAGTGTCTGGTACCAAAGTTATGCTTGTTCTCTAATGTGCTCTTAACCATGCAGGGTCTTATTTTATCTACAGGGTGGCATCTTTGCATGTCAAAACTTGAAAAAATATTCACAAATTTCCCCCTATATATCACTGTTCTGAGAAGCTGCTACAAACTCAGGTTAGTCTTCCTGGCACTCAGCCCCCCTCTCCCCAATATATTTTTCTCTCCCCCTGCATCTGCTGTCTCTTACATTTTGAATTTCTTTTTACAATACATGCACAAGTACATTAATTAGGCTAGGAGATGATTAGAGGATGCTACAAGCAGGGAACAGTGGTTTCTTTGAAAACTTGAAAACAGCTCCTGATATTGCTAAAACAGCTCCATAAAAGCTTCAAAATGAAGGTTGTCAGAAGCTGTTTTTAGCTCCAGAGATGAAAAGCTTATTTTCAAGTCCTGATAATATAAGAGCTGTTAAATTTATGATTGATAACAGGACAGACACAGACCTCTAGATTTACATAAGTTATTTTGATTGGTCAATAGAATATGGGATGAGTGAGATCTGTTCACATTGTGCAACACCTGTTAAACCTATAGCTGAACAGGAATTTTTTTTTTTTTTTTTTTTTTTGAATTTAAAGTGTACAGTGATTACAGCACATCGTTTGGAAAGGGTTGGCAAGCTTCTAAAGAGTCTTCATCAGTAGAGAATTTGCTGAGTAGTGATGGGATGTTGAAGAATAGATCTTTGCACAGAGTGGATATCATAGTCAATCAGGTTTTCCGGAGACACGCATATTGCTTATTGTAAACTAAGCCTTGTGCCTAATACGTGCCTTGATGTAGAGGTCTGAAGGTTGAGGGGTTGGTCAGTAAAGTTGTCCTTTTGGGGACATATGGTGTCCTTCAGGGACATAACTCCTTCGGAGAGCAGAACTCCTTTGGGAGTAATGTTTGGTTTTGTCCCTTGGCTCTTCACCAGAGAGTCGAGGGGCTTTTGAAAAAGTAATCTGAATAGTTGTTGATATTGCAGTAGGGGGCTTAAAGAATTTGAAGTAGGGGGCTTAAAGAATTTGAAACATGTTTGGGACAATGTCGGAAATTGGCCAACAAGGGGGAAATAAGCAGTCATCCCAGATTTACTTGGAGAGATCAGCAAATTAAATCTTTCATGTATCTTTGATTTCCCTCACACATCCATGATGTTTTAGAACATAAAATGTTGCATTGAAGTGAGTCAGATAGGAATTTTGCATGAATTAGGCTCAACAATATGGTAACAAAATTATTGTCAAATGATTGAAAAGAGCCATTATACATAAGTATAGGAATACAAGGGTATTGGCATATATTCACTAAACAGGTGATTATAGATCACATGCAGAGTCCTTGATTGGAAGTGATACAGAATACATGCTGGTATTGAAAACCAGCAACTTGCACAATTCACCACACTTCAATACATTCTGAAAGCATTGAATGGTTCATAGGGAGTCTCTATACCATGCATTAGCTCTCTCAGCTAAAATCACTCAATATGGATTAGCTGGTGTTCACAAATTGAATGTCTTGTGCAGGCTTTCAGTTCCCATGGTGCACTGGTTGTTTTTGTGCAGGACTTTATTTTAGTCTTCTCCTGACCTGACCTTGTTACCTTGAGGATATTGTCAGCACCCTACCCTGTGTATGGTGAAGAATGCCAGTAGCTCCAGATAAGTGCATTAGTGTATGGCATGTATGTACATCAGTGTGGCTTGCAGCAGTGGTTGATGGTAGCAAACCTCAAAAGTGGATTTGTTTGTTCTGCTATTATTCAAATCAAATGACAAGTTTTATTTGGACATTTTACAATGAAGGATAGCCAGTAAGATCTACTGGAGAGTGAACTTTGCAAACAAGCACTTAAAATCAGCTTGCAAAAGTTGTATGTAGTACCCTCTTTCTGCATATTTGATAAATATAACTCTATTCAGCTGAAGAAGTGTTGTGGTGGATTTCATGTTGGATTTGATACATGTGTGGCTTATGTAGGTTTATAAGGACCAAGGACCTCTGTTCAGCTATTTCCACATAGTTCTAGTATATTGGGCATGCAATTAACAGATCAGTCTTGCATGCGTGTGTTTTCTTCATGTTATTTGAGGACTTTTTTGAGATGACTTATTGTTCCGAGTGAAAAGTGGCATCAGTTAAGTATCAAAACTTAAAAAAGTATGATGTACAATTGCAAGGATTAGCTGAACTAAACCAGCCCTATTTTCTGTTTAACACAGTCAGACAGTGCTAAACTACAGCTTTGTATACATTGGTGGTGTTGATATGTAAAGTATCTGCAAACCCAGTGAGCTTACTTGAATATCATAAATGTTTTGACTTGGTTTCCGTCTGGTTGCTACAACAGCTGCTGTGAATTACCCAGTTATTACTGAATACATACTGTAACTGTCTGCCCAGGTTCAACAGGTGTTAATTCAGACTTTATATACACAGACAGTATATAGGCCTTCCAGTACATTGAATATAATACTTTCATCTTTCTGTGCTTGATACCAGAGACTTCACACTCTAAATTTTTATCATGGCGATAAGAGTGCGTATAATCGATGTCATCAGTTTTATCGTTCCTGTTTTATCATCTCTTGGATGCTACTACTTTGTTTCTTCATCAGATACTCCCTTAAGTGGACCTCACACTGCCATCGCCATCGTGGTCGGAGTTGGTTCCCTTATTGGACTTATCTATGCACTCTTCAACTGCTCCTGCTGTGATGAATCAAGTCTGTTGGTAAGGCAACCATTTTAAAGATTTTTTTTCTTGTTGGTGAAAACATTAAGAATTCTCTTGAGAAGTTTCACAAACATGTTTGAAAATTTTGGAAGGTAGGTGTTATATTCACCTGTCATATTTCCTATAAAAGAGTACTGAAGGTGATGATTGGCAGTTGGAGATCAATTGCACATGATCACAATGTGTGGATGTAGTGTCAGTCAGTGCATACGCAACTAATAACAGTATGACACAGCCTGTAGACATAATGTGTAGAATATCATTAATTGTGCATTGCAATTAGTCTGTAACCTTGAAGTCTGTTTTGCAATAATGAGTAATGTTCACGGTATAGGCCTACTTTCACATACCTTACAATAGGCATCATATATGAAACATTCCATACGACCAAACAAATTATTAAAACGGTTTTGAAGGCGCAAAGCATGCAGCTATTCCAACAGCAAGTGGAAGATGACCTGCAGGCCTGGTAAATCATGAATTTGGACAAGCTAAAATTTATTATCAACACGCTTTCTCTGGCTGACACACATTAAATAAAATCTGTTTGCTCAGCTTGGAGCTGTACACTTACCACTTTCTTGGTTTTTTATTCAATTACTAAAGGCAAAAGGCATCTCTGCGATGGTGATGTGTGTAATTGTGACATGTTGAGTGATATCTCATGAAGGGTAACTTTGAGGAATCTTGGCAAGGCATTTGGATGCCTCACACAGGACATGAAGGGTAACTTTGAGGAA